>JAZGTJ010004754.1:0-29706 GCA_036877575.1 Botia almorhae
ACCGTTAAACCTGCACCTTACTCGAGTATCTTCCATAACATTTATTTGTTTCACAGTATCTTATTTGTGATTTGCTTTAAAGCTGATTACAGTGTTGGGTAATCTACGTTCCCCAACAATCACATTTGAGAAAAGTGGTTTGACATTTAATAGTGTCACACTGTATTTATTTCTCATTACATGGATTTAATAGCTCTTGCTTAAAAATCCATAACCTTAACCTTGTCATTACACACATTATCAACTGTTTCAAGTCTATCAGAAGATAAACCGTGTTGAATATCAGCTTCACACTCTTCTCATTACCAGAGCCGAACCTGTAGTCCCAGTCTATCAATTCATGACACTGTCTCACTCCATAACAAATGAGTTCTCTACACCACGCAGCATGGGGCATAATTAGTTTTGTCTTGATTGATTAAATTGTGTCTAACTGCTACACTTGTATTACAATAGCATTGCACTGTGATTCATTAAACTGTCAATACTTGATATTTTTGATGTGCAGGACAAGCCTATTGGAAATTAGGATGGTAAGTTTCGAAGAGACTGTTTAGCTCAATATGAAATCTGGAGGATTATATAGACCAAGTCAATTGATCGAAGCATCACATTATGTGATACAGTCACAGTTTAGAAAATAAAAGCAGGTTGTATTGTTAATTGTATTATAGTCATGTAACAGTCAACCAATACCTGGTCACTCTTTTCTCTAAAACATAAAAGTTTTGAAGATTCAAAGGAAGATTCTTTCCTGTTATTGAAGCATCTAACCGATTTGCTGCCACATCCGTCCGTTCACACCTATTCAAGTCTTTACAAAAAATATGTGAAAGAAAATCATTTGTCTAGACCAAGTCTTTTAGCCACAATACGGGCTGCCATGCTTCAGTTTGTTCAGGAGATTCTAGAAAATGGACTCACCTGAGACTCAGTGCCCAGGGACAGTACCACTAACAGCTGCTGTACCGAAAGCTTGTATTAAAAAGAATGTAGCAAACAGAATATAGAAAATAGTCATTGTAGAGAATAGAACTTTAAAACATGATCTGTCAACTGATTATGTAATCATATTGCTCTGCCACTGTAATTGCCCACTCAGGAAGATGGGATCCAGCTATAAGTACTGAGGCCCATAAGGCCAAATGGGACTAAAGTGCAGGCCGGGCTGACCCTGAGCAGCTTTATAACACCATGTTCTGCCCACCCACCATCTGGCCCCAGCGAGTTCCCAGTTCAAGACTCATATGTGGGCATGATATGGAAACTGTATCTTCATCATCAGCGGTAGTCTGATAGCCGGAGTGCAGAACCTCATGAGTCATGATCCTTTTAATAGTATTTATCTCCCTGTACAGTCACACCTATGAAAAGAGATCCGAACAAAATTGAGGTAAATCAGGAGAAAATCAATCCAGTCATGACTTAAATAACACTTTATATAACATTACGATTTCCTTTCGGTGAGCGGTTCTGTATCTTGCTGTAAATGTAGTTTGCTGACTGCTGTATAATAAAGCAGAATTAGAATACTCTCCAAGAGCAGTTAGATTATGTGTTGTTATGTGAACTCATTACGAGCTGCTCATGAACGATTATTATATTTTACTGTCTCGGGCGCAAAGAAGTGTATAACATGACTAGACATTTGCTTCTAATTACATCAATTTTAAGAGGTCTTGCAGATACTAAATTAGAACTAATCTGCATACACTTCATACTACGCACGCGGGCTGCGTCGTTGCTTGTCTCATAAATGGAAGGCAGGAGCGACTGAACAGGAAAGATTGAAGAAACGAAATGAAAAACTGGATGCCAGCGCCTTTATTTTCAGCTGTCGCTTTTGAAATGCATAAGAAGAATGATTGTCTTGATCATTGCAAACTCAGAGTCTGTCGTGTTTGTGTTTCTTGTCTCACATTAGCAGCAGAACCAAATAGACACTTTGAGAGGTCATTTCCACTGTCTGGAACATTGTGTCAGCAGAGAGGAAAAGCAATGTCTTCTCTTAAAGTAATGGCTGTCATAAATGCTGAATTCTAATTTGCACATCACTGTTTACAGCGTGGTTTCAAATAACACGCAGATGTTTTGAGTCACTTCAGTCAGCTTCCATATCTCTTTGAGCGAGAACATGAACCTAAATGTTCAATGCCTTTCATTTCCTGACAGAAGTAATGAGAGTACGGCAGTAAAAACTATTGCACAGATCATTGTAACTATTTTATTATTATTATTAAACCTTTATGCAACCAGGTCGGTCTCGTTGGGATTTAAATCTATTTTCCAAAAGAGATCTGATCAAAACAAGACAAAAACCACATTGAGACAGCATTGTAATGCTGTTTAATACGTTGAAATAAAAAAGCATGTTTAAAAAAGGAAAGAAACAATCATTTTCAGGAAATGCTATTTGGGTTTAGTTCTTAATTCACTAAAGAAAATAAGAAATAATTGTAAAGGGCATGCACACATTGTTAGATGAAGCTTAAATTAAAACGAAGGCATTTTATTTATTCCCAGTTATGCCTACAGCAGCCTATTGATGAGTAAGTTGCTTGGGGCACGAATGGTCTCTGAGTAACTATAAAGAGAACATAAACAAACAATGGCAAATTCTAATATTTTGGTTTATTTAGTCCCTATATCTATATATAGGGATATAAATACAACATATTCCTGTAGGAGATAATGTATTCCTTTCTGTGAGTCTAAAGTGCTGTAGGAGCTTTGTAAACACAAGTGTGCTTCCTTACAAGCTGTGGCAATGTGGAGGGTCTGAAGCTAATGTCGTTGACGCTCGCAAGCCAAAAGCCAATCCATCAGGCGGAGGTCGGAGGAAAAAACAACGACAGCAAGGTACTTCATCGTTTTAAAAGGCTATTTATCATAGCAGTCTCTGCTGTCAGCCTCTGCTCCAATATTTCCAGGGGAGGAATCGGGAATAAACCTCTTTCCCCAGTTTCTCCACCAGCAGAAACATCACATCATGAGCTTGCCAAGCGGCAGGAAGAGCTGCTGTCTCATGTGTGCTCTCACACACTCTAAAACACACTCTCTGTAGTTGTTTTCCCATGAGCCTCAGGGATATGCGGGCCACACACATGTGTTTGTAAGAGGAAAGAAGATAAGCAGGGATCAAAGAGGCATGCGAGCTTTATAGCCTCACAGAGAAACTGAGCTGGCTGTAGGTTCCAAAGCAGACAACAGAAGCTCAGTGAGCTTCAGTGAGTCCATACTGCTATTTTTATACGGTATACTTCTTGATAAAAAAGTATACTTCTGTCTATAAAGAAGTTTTAGTTTCTATATATCTGAATATATATTTTTCATGCAAATTAGAATATGTTTTAGATATTAAGGAATATTTTTAGCTGTTATCAAAAGTAATTTGTCTTATTTCTTGTGCTACATTTCTTTATTTCATATCTTTATGAATTATAATAAATGTATTATGTTATTATAAATAATTGTACCAATTATCTTACATTATAATATTTAACTATTTATGAAGATGGTAAGTATTATAATGTATTATAAGTAATGTATTATGAGTATGAGTAGCCTAGCCTTTGCTTTTTCTAAAAACTGTGTCTTGTGTGCTGTCCTATGAAATAAAAAGCATCTTTTTATTATGACTTATTAAAAAAGGGGCACTAGACCTTAGATGCTTTACGTGCTTGACTAGACAGGCTAAAGATAAAGCGAAAATGTTTAAATTCAGCCCAAAAATGGCAGAATAAGCAGATCCCCATAAAATAAGAGAAAAGAGGTAAATCACAAAAAAATAATGTCACATATATTGTTTCCATTGCTTTTAGACAACCCCAAATGTCTCGAGGTGCAAGGTAAGGGTTACTGTTAGCAGAAAGGTGCTAGTGGTGCAGATACTGGTGGATTATTTGTGTTGAAGGAATCTCCAGACTTCACAAAAATAACAATAAAATCAGAAGAGGCACATTTGACTGCACTGTAAACGTATTTATGTTGTGATTATATTGTGATTTAAAGCACCTTTCACAGCCTATATCAAAATCACTACTTTTACATACTGTAGCCTGTATAATGTTTTTATAGCATAAATAACATTTCGAGTAACATAAAATGCATCAATACAATGATAATTAATCGCAAGCGAAATCAAGTATTTATGCTGTATAATCAAGAGAGAAAGACTCAAGGAATTAGAATGCTGACAAAAGTAATTCCTTTAAAAAATTTAAGGACTGAGACTGTCCCTCACATGAACTTAAAGACAGACTCATATCAGCCATGCTCAGTTCTCTCTGGTCAATAACGTTCAATAGCTCACCTGAAATCCCCTCACACAGATTCAGCTTATCTCATTATAAATCAGTGAAGCTTTCAAAGCAAGAGTGAAAAATGCTCTATCAATACGAATCAGAAAAATTTATCATAGGTATACCACTAAAAACGTCAGCATCTAACAAGTTAAGCTTTTTTGCAAGTTTTACTGCTTCAAAATACAGTTATACCTACAACTTTTGGTAGATGTTTTATCCCTCCTATTTGCACCTTTTGTGCTTTTCTTTTATCATCCTTAATCGTGCTTTACAAACAAAGAGCTAATTTAAAAATATTATCCAGCTTACTTTGCTTTCTGCTCTATACTGTAACAACAGTTACTGTAGGTCACCCAACCAGTTCTAAAGCATAAGATACCGCTGTGTCTAATATTTCATGACATACCTGTGTGACGAAACCAATTTTGTCACACTAATTGTTCCTATCCCGCAGCACATTTTTATTCAAAGCTACAAGGAATGTTCCGTGCTTCTTGTTCTTAACTGATCTCAGATAAGTCGGACATCTACGATAGCATCTCAGATCTAACAGGCTGGAGTATCTGTAAGACAAATAGAACATCTTTCAGACATTTTTATTGCATCTACCCTTTAGAAAGAAGAGACAGTCCAATTTCTTTAGATGTAAATCAACCTTTCATGGCTGTTTCTTTATCGATCAATTATCTCAATGCCAGCCTTGACCAGCATGCAATACATAAATAATGACCCTGATCTCAAAGTCAATCTGCCTTTAATACCTTTTAACTTTAGCCTCTAGCATCAGGGCCGGAAATGAGGTCATGACTGGTATGGCATTGGCTCATGTGAGCACCTGCTGTCTGTTCATTGACTGTGTGGATGTGTGTAAATCTGGCGTGTGTTTATTGATCCGTTACACCACCGTTAGCCCCTTTATCAGCCGTGAAATGGCCTTCTGTCTACCTGCCTGCCGATGTCTGGCAGTTTAATTCCTTTGGGTGGTAGAATAAGCTTGATTCATTAGTGCAATAAAAGTGCTTTAGCATACAAAAAACACATAGTAGACAGAATGCTAAATCTAAACAATAAAACAAGCTGGTATGATGTTTTTTAGGTCAAAACATTTAGTCAAATGATTTCAAATAATCTCAATTATGTTAATTTAATTTGCTTTACAGAGTTACAGAATGGTATTCTTAATTGCCAAATCTAAGAAAAGGTTTCAGGTACAGACTTGAGTCATATGATGAAGCCTGACCTCTTACTGTGGTGGAGAAATTAGGTGGTGTTTCATTTTTAACAGAAAAAAATTATATATAACCATTTTTAGATAAACAGATCTAGATAAAATGTTAGATCAAATAATCTAGATAGATTAGATAAAACGTTTAGATGACCTGTCATTGCATTTATTGGTTCTGTTCCAAATCCTGGTGACCTCTGTCTATAGTTACTCATCCTAACGAAAATAGAACTTCATAAGTGACTGATTTAAATACTAATTAGAAAGTAGATTAGATATTCTAATAAGATTAATTAAATGGAACAATTAATGCCATAAAATGTATTTATAATCAGATAATTTTGCTGCCTACAGTCTTTACATCACTAATGTACTCCATAAGGCCGCTCACTAGGGTTTGGAGCAGACCCTATTAATCAACATATAAAAATGTTATATTCTTGAACCATGGCTTAGGAATAAAGAAAGCAACCACAGCAGGATTTGTTTGTTTGTTGCCTAAAGTATTAAATCCCTCTTCATTACTATAAAACCTGTTTAGCACAAACAAGCTCTTCCTTTAAAAACTCAGACATTCCTCAGGCTTCACGCTGCTCTAAGATCATCCCAGCCTGATTCATGGCCAGAGAAGGAACATTGCAGTGGTGGGTTCATTTTATCAACCGCATGTTGTGGCTCATAGAGTAGTGAGGGGATCAAATGTGAATGTAAATGTGAATTAAGAATCTGAATTAAAGAATGTGAATTGGGGGGAGCGGTCAGACTGGGGTGTTTAAGAAAGAAATTAATTTAGAAGTGAACTGCACTCATTGGCAATGGGTGAACAAATTTCCCAGCTGAGATCTTCTGGCCCTGGGGTTCCATTATGCTTTAATTTGCATTAGGGGTTTTAGATGAATAGCACCATGATTGAGAACATAACATCTGTTTGCCTCACTCACCGCTACAGTACAAACAGTGTTGAGAACTTCGGTGGAGAAGCTAATCATGAAAATGTCTTAAGATGACGTTGTAGATCTAGCAGACATGATTCCTAAAGCTTTTGCTGTTCACAGGTGTAAATTGACAAACAATAGACAGTATCGTGGTAATAATTTATTTGTCAGCTTTTATTCATATCATAGAAGAAAAACATCCAAAGATAACTTTAAAAAACTAGGAAAGGACGTTTTAAATATAAACTTTCAAAGTCAGACACACATACAGAGAGGCAGCGAGACAGGCAGGCAGACACACAGATGGACAGTCAGATGGATGGATGAATGGACGGACAGACAGACAGATATATCTAAATCAGAATGTGATCACATATTTTAGAAACATAAAACAACTTTAAGAAACATGCTAGAAAAATGCTTGCTAATAAAGTGCAGGACTCGTACACAACCCTCCACCCGTCTTAAGACCCCCCAATTTAGAAACATGATTGATTCGATGAATCACCCTCCTACAGAGGCAAGACAGCACTTAGCACACTATGACCTGGGGTGATGTTAAATGATTAGCATCTACTGAAGGGTGGTTCGCCCTTGGGGCTTGAATGAATGATTAAAGCAGGTTATTAGTCAGTTTAGTAGATGCATATTAGAGGTCTGGGGACAAGTCAATAGAGTTCTCCTGTCAGAAAACCGAATCAATACATTACTGCCCAAAATATTGTCTAAGTTTTGTAACTGTTGTTGTAATCTTACAGTTTTCAGCAATTCACAGATTTTTTGCTGATTTGTATTTTTGTAATAATAGGTTTAGACAGCACATAATTTGTATGAGGCACTTATTGGCACTCTATCTGTTTGTAGTCCAGCAGAGCCAGACCTTTGACTACAGCATATCTACTACTATTTGTACCTTAAACTAGCCAACAAATTCAGACAGGAATCAGAAAAGCCATCTGACTGACATGCGAAGTGATCACGATTTGTTTTGTTTCTGCATGCTATTATGTTTCTGCTTTTTTGTCCATTTAGGTTAACAGTCATGTTCTGCATAATAGAAATCATAGTCATATTTGTCAGTAAATGTATAATCAATCTGTGCGAAAATGTTCTGATCGAGAGATCATGTATAATCAAATATTAAATATAATTAGACTAGTAGTTTTAAATTTACAGATATTTTCACCAGCTCTTCCCAGCATGCATTGCAATAATATTGCGTATAATCTGTCGCTATAATTTATTGATTGGATATAATGCTTTTTAAACAGTGCAGATTAAGGCGTTTTTCCAGTTTTGCATGCAGTATGCATCAGACGGTTAGTGGACTGTAGGTATGCTGTCTGAGGCCGAGACTAATCTGTATGTGACATAATTGGTTTGCTGTCCTCTGAAATGCCCCATACGGTCAATGCCAAATGCCAATTGCTCTGTCCCTCCATGTATATATTACATTACAGATGGCATGTCAGCAGTGGGGTATTGTTGAACTGTCATGCCTTCTGGTTTCAAGCATGACTTCTTTTATCCATAGTTGACCTGAATAACATTTAAGATGCTATTAAATTACATAGGACCACAAAAGTCAGGGAAGGAATTTATTATATGGTCGGTGGAATACTCGATTCTGATTGGTCAATCGTGCCAAACCGGTGGTCTGATGTTCCTCGTGTTACAAGTACTACTTAAATGTTTCACATAATAAAACTGTAACTAATAAAATATTTGATCTCAAATCAATATTTTCTGTCTCATTATCTGCTTATGTTGCAAGAGTATTAAGCCAGATAATGTACAGTCAGTCAGCTCTATCATAAAATAAACCCAGACGAGGTGATTAGGTCTCCGACACAGAGCAAAGGGGTCTCGTATCACCCTAAATGGGTTTATTTTGCGATAACACAGGTGACCTGAAATGAATGACAGAGTTTTGTATGCATGTTGTTGACATAACCTGTGACATAACACACTAGCTGATGATATACAATGCTAGCACACCTCTACCTCCTGGTGTTCTTCAAAGCCCCATGACGGTTCCACACCAATGTTGTGACAGGACCTCATAAATCACTGGATCGCCTGCTGGTGGCATTCACAATTCTGTCCTTCTCATCATGGTTTCGTGTGTGCATGACCTTGAACTTATTTGAGAAGAAAGGGTTACCGTGCACAGAGATACTGTATGTAACCAAAATACCCACAATGCAGTACCATCATCCAAAAATAAGAGCTGTTAAAAATGCTCCTCTTGTAATCATATACACTTCTATCCTAATGTTCTGTCTGCCATATGAATAGAAACAAGCCACTGTCCAAATCAATAAGAGCTGCTGGCATCTGAAAATACCTGCCAGTAACAGCCAGAAGTAGGAGGAGTCTGTTTCTGTACCCACCAATCACTAGCATGCTTGAGCAGATGTTTTTTCCTTCAAAAAAAAAGTGTTAACACAGAAAGCTGAAGCTTATTTATCTGTTTTATGTTTTATTTGTAACATTAACTGTTTAAAATGAATACAGGTGGGTATGTTTTACTACCATCATGTGGATTTGCTATCAACAGCAGTTCTTTAGACACTTTCATTTTATTCAATTTCAATTATTCATTGTTTTACTGCATATGGCTCATTTAATAAGCAGATTGTATGTATAAAAGGTCACTGGACATGGCTGTAATGGTGTCTGTAAGTATGTGATGGATTTTCTATATAATCAAGTTGCTTTGCTTGGTGTAGTAAGACAGTGAAGACCTGTCTCTATGTTTGACACTAATAGACGAACACCAGTACAGAGTAACATTAAATATACGTGTCACATACTATAATTACAAAGGAGATAATCATGGAAGCTATGCCACAAAGTTGTCATAGAAATAAAGCAAAATAAAACATTGTATATAAATATAAAGTGAACTAAATATGAGCTTTACAGTAAGATTTAAAGATTTTAGCCTAAAGATTTTTGTCTTCCTCATATCATTAAATATATTAATATGAGGTAGAAAAGTCTGTTATTTAGGACATTTGTATTCTGAATGATCATTGGATGTTTCCCGTATAAATGCTTTAGGATGTTGTCTGAATGACTGATTACAGCATTTTGTTGTCCGTTGACATTTCTATGCCGTATGGAAACATTTAATACTCAGTTTCACATTATGTGTTGCAGTTGTAATTTAAAGCAAGCTTGGCATATTAGAAATAATCTAATTCAGAATACAGGAAAGTAATTATAACAATGGCAACTGCAGAATCTTTATAGGTGCAATTGAGACAAAATGTTGTTTGGATAGTATTTTATAATAGCAAAACAATTACAAAAATGCAAATAACAATTGGTGTTGTGTTGTGTGTGTGTGTGTGTGTGTGTGTACATATATATGTGTGTGTGAGTGTGTAATATGTATTCATTCATGTATATGATGTATGTATGATGTATGATGTAACAACTGGCACCAATTGCCGGTAAACCTGCATGTGTATTTTTTATATTAAGTATTTTTGCAATCTTTTTAGTGATTGCCGCTGGTATTGTTTGGACGCCGTTTGTCACAATTAAATAGAAATTTTAATGTAAATAGTGTGCAGAGAACGTAAACAACAACAATTGCGTGCTCATCTGCAACCTTCTGCAAACAGCTACACAGGTTAAAGTGGGTATTTATGTTAGCATGATAACTGTAAAATGCGCTTGCATTTGTAAAAAAACAAACACTTTTTTCACTCTCGTTGTCTGTAAATGATTTCCTCTGTTGAAGCACAGAACTCGCAGGTAGAATTTCATTTCCCCATTAAATACAATAAAACACTTAATCAAGCCTGTTCAGCAAACAGCACACGGTGAATAACAGAACAGAATACACAGCAGTACGAGATAAAGGCACACAGCTAGACGCTCATCACTGGGTTTCCCACAAACATGTCTGGCACGCCGCATACGGCAGTCTTAATGTACATATTAAAGGCATAACTCATAACGGCCGGGCCTATAGTATCACAGCCTGGCAGATTGACAGGTTTATTGGGCACAAAGAGGCGAATATGTTTTGCCTTTATCTGTGAAGCAGCAGGGTAATTTGGAAGGCAATAATGGAGATTTCCTTTCAGCAGCTGGAGGTGAGGACGAACCTGTCACAGTCTTTTGTGTCGTAATGAAAGGTGTAAAATGGAACGTCTCCCTGCCGAGAGGGAATTGCATCTGCTGAGCACATACAATGAGATGTGCCTCAAGCTCTCCTGGATCTTCCTTTGTGATGGGAAGTTTTTGTAGCTGAAATTGATAGATATACATGTGAAGTTATGGTGGAATTATACCGTGCTTATTTAACCAATACTTTGAAATGGTAACAAATGGGATAGCTCCTTAAAGCAGCGATGCTTGTAAGTAACATTATGTAGATGGAGAGACCAAGGGAGAGAGACAGAAAGGGAGAGAGAGAGACTGCGAACAGGTGGTTGAAAACTGCTCAGGCAATAGTTGCGCGTGTAGCAGCGTGAAACTTGCACAATGGCTTACAGGGGGTATAAGAGCACGCAATTAGTGGGAATAGTTGTTTTGCAAGCAAAGTTTAAGGGCATTTGAGGAACGCAATAAATGTGTTCTCTTTTTAAAGTGTTTTTAAAGGAATTTAATCAAAATTTTCCAGCACAATCTGTTGGGGTTCATCCCACGCAACCCACATTGTCTTTTGATGGCCAATAGCATATGTATACATATGAAAGCAATTATGCTCCGTCAATATTTCATCCAAAAATGATCCTAACACAAAATGCAGCGCTCTGCTGTTGCTATGGTTACCGCTCAGTCAAACACAATTTCTGTTTGATAATGCCTATCATCTCCAATGTCTGAAAATATCACCACCTGTAATCAAACCTTTGTGGTTATGTTTAAAGCTTTGCAAATGTGTATGTGTATATGTATGTACGAGATATGCACCCATTTTGTTTGTTGCGAGCCTTAATTACATACGTTCTCTCACTCCTACTAAATTAACACACTGCGTAAGCAGAAAACAAGACAGAGATTGAGAAGAAGAACAAGCCTGTAGTGAAGAAACGATAACAGCAGAAGAACCTGGAGGACGTTCTCATGAATTTTATCTCCCTGTTGTACTGTGCCAGGCTTTAATCTCGTTAAAGGGAGATAAGACAAACATAAAAAGAAAACATAATATTCCAGATACTCCAGAAGTGATTATATATGAGTTTTGAAGAGGGAGGGGTTTCCACAGGCTTTTGTTAACTTTGTTTTGTTGTTGACAGCGACTGCAACATCTTCACCATGGCTATCTTCTCAAATAACACTGAATACAATGTGTCTGCATGAAACAGTGCTCTTATCGCTTATGTATTGGTCAGTGACATTGGTGATGATCTGTGCATATGAAACGTCTATTGATGCTGCCTTTGAATCTATCTGTGTGATCTCCTAAACACACATCTCGACAGAAATGCATCTCATCAAGGCTTTATATTAACTTCAAGCATGCCACATGAGGGATTTGTGATATTTAGCATCTTTGACATTAATGCTAAAATCATAAGATGGCTATCAGAAAACCAGAAGAGAAAGATAATGAATGAAAATCCACCCCCGCTATACCGGATCAAAGGATCAGACTGATGGAAATACATGATCACATGATTGCTTGTCTAATCCAATTAACAGAGAAGTGACAGAGCCACAGTTTGGGTGTCTGGTTATCTGCACTGTCATATGTGCGGTTGCTACATTTAATAATGGAACACAGCCAATGTATTGCAGTTTGGAGGTGTAAGGTGATATATGTGATATAAATTATATTTACTAAATACAAACACCTTCAGGCATCCCGCAGCAGGGTAATTTGTCAGGCAATGTATCTCGTGGTGGGCATTTATCTAATACAATTAAATAAACCGAACAGAAAATTATATAAGCCTCATTAATATGTGTATTGTTTCATTTCTCTCTCTCATCCTCATTTATTTTTTCTGTTTTCTGGCTTTTTCTTCACCTTGTGTCTGGACACCTGTCGGCCACCTTTCCTGCCCTGTTCCCAGCAGGCTTTGCTCTGACAGCTGACCCCGCCTGGTTGCGGAGTCGCATGGCTGCTTCCGTTCTCTCTGAGACACGTGTCCTCTCGTCCTTCGCTGTCCCCCCACAAAGCAGCACAACCATCTTTGTTGGCCTGACATCCCCCGTAAGGTCCACTTACTGCCTCCCTGCTCTTCTTCTCTCAGCTTCAGTTGATGACCCTGTTCATACACTTTTGCTTTAGTTTTTTGTCTTACTTTCGCCCTTATTAAGAATTTTTCTTCCAGCAGGGTTGTTAATGTTTCCGATGCCTCACTTTGACAACATCTTATGCATGTACCTGCACACATGCACAATGGCAGTAATTAGTAATCCTACACTGCATTTTGTTTTATCGCCCTAGGAAATAACAGGAAAGCTGAATCTGATAAAGGGCACAAGAGACAGGGGAAGTTAACCTCAGATGCTCCTCTGGCATAAACCATTTCACTCAGATATACTCATGTTATTTTCAAAGACTGCATTTGAAACCAAAGGTAGCTGCCTTGCTGCCCCACTGCCGGGTTAGTCGATGACTTCACAGGCAGCATATTATGAAGGTATGAAATGACATCATATTAAAAATGGTTTCAGACAGACATTAAAGGCATTGTAATGTCACATCTAATGATTCTGAAATGAAATTTCTAAAGAAATTGTTTTGTAATAGAAGTTTTGAGCTGAAAAAGGAAATAAAAAATGATCAACTTTCTGTCACTTGTTCAGACATATTGGTTAATGATGTAAATAAATAACAACAGCCACATGGAGGCATTCTGTCTTGGTCTGTTTCATGTGTCGTTGTGACTTGTGTGCAGTGCAGTGTTTATATAGGTTGAGACTTGTAATGGGTTGCTGGATGTCACAATGCCAGAGGTTTCCTTGTCTAATAAAATGTTAAGCCTTGAATCCATAAACAGTGTTATGAATTTCAGATATGCAAGTCATTTGTGAGAAGGAATTCAATAAATATACTGAATGCTTAATTAGTATTTTTTCCCAGTTGTTCTCAGTTGTGGCATGAGATGTTTTCTCTACGCAGTGAAGCAAAAAAATGCTTCTCTATTTAAATGAAAGCATATCAAATAAAAGGTGTTTGGAATTTCATCAAGTTTGCATCATTATATAATATTATATAATTTCATTTAAATTTTTATATAATATTTAATATTTCACTCTCTATTTTTTTAGATTGTTCTAATTTTGCCCACAACATAGGCGTTATTGAAATTGATCAATAGGCCTTTCTTTAGATTTTCAGTCACAACAAAACGCACAAAAAGAAACGTGAATAACAGTTAACCGGGGGTAAGAAGGCCTGTGATGTAATTTTTATGTGTACACAATTCTGTCTAATTTTAATTTCCATTATCAAAGCCTGAGTCTTTTACACCAGCAGTGCCACCCGTTGAGCACAGCTGGCAAAATTCCAAGAGATATAGCAAAGCATGAGGTGACCTTTTGATATAAAGCTGCACATACAAAATTCAAGGAAGGAAAGAAAGAAAGAAAAAGACCAAATCCACCCCCTATATGTTTTTGTCCTTGTCTTTGGTGCAAGCCAGCAGTTGTGCAAGCTAACCTTTCTCTAATTGATGTTTGTGCCGAACATGCTCACCAGGCAGCCATTTTGTGGCGGGAAGGAGAGCAGCCCAAAGCGCAGTAGGGTTCTTTAACGCAGAGCGGTTGTTTTAGTTTCCACGGAGATTGCCGCCTTCCACTGAGTAAGCAAAGCACAGCTCAATATACAAATGATTTGCCTCGTGTTATTTAGGGGGTTGCTTTTATGTAAAAGTTTTTAAGTTGTCGTCCAAAATGATGGCCATTACGCTTTTGTTTTTGGCAAGAACAGCCTATGGGCTCAGTTCAGAGCTCTCTTAAGCATTAAAAACTCCCATAAATCAGCAATATGAACCACAAAATAACTTTAAAGTGCTTACCCTGAGTTTGGTGTATGACTTGAATTTATGAAGTGAATTTAGACCAATGCATTATCTTTTTCATTAAAGTTTTTATTCTTGTGGCTGACAACCTGTAATACAGACAGAAAAGCAGGCAGAAACGTTGTCTTTATGTGACACGCTACATAGCTTGTCAGTATGCTACTCTCTTCTTTTTTAACAAATGGGCTAACCCACTTTTTTACACAAAGCATTTGGGCTACCTATGTTTCTTATGACTGCCTGTGAAATGTTGTCCAAGGTCCTGAGCATGTAGAGCATTAGTCCCAAAGGACAACCTGGTGCTCTCCGAGGTCCTGAAGCAGCACTTCTCATGGCAAATGGGACAAATGCAATGTAGTGACTCCTGACACATTCATTGGGTTTATAATGCATTATATTACATCATGATGCATAAAATATTCTACTAATGCACTCATATATTTGTGTTATGTGTTTAGTTGCGTGAGTCACTCTTTGTCAATGTGTAACTGAGACTGCAGGACACTTCTGATTGTTTCAGTGTTTTATTCCCTCATGCCGATACCGGTCGGCCTCAATGCCCCGGTATTTCCCAAAATACCGCCAATCAAATAGAGAGGATGCGTTGCCCCCCAACAGCGCATTTGATTCCACACCACAGGTTTTCCCGACGTCCAAACTCAAAGGCAAATTGCCTGTAATAGTCCCATAACCCCCTGTTGATTCTCCAGCATTTTAGACCATTTTTGTTTGCTGTGCAATTCAGCATCATGACCTCTCGCTCACCACCCTGCAAAGTTAAGCTGCTCCTTTTTGCTGGCTTGAGCGCACCTACCGCAAGGTCATTGATTTGTTCAAAGCTATTGCAGCAATCCTCAACTCCACAAAACCTGGTTAAAAACAACAAAAAAGAAAAGCAAAGTAAAAACTCATGGGACCCAAACCATTGGCATTTTTATTTTGGCCAAAGCCCCAGGTGACTGAGAAGACGAGACTTAAACCCAAAGCTGTAATACGTTACCTACAGTACAGCCATGTATTCCCTGTGAGGCCTCCAGGGCCTTGTGGCTTGTGTTGACAGATGGATGCAGGCAGAAAAAGAAAGACTCAAGCATTTTGATCATGTATCATTTATGCTGTAAACTGTCTCACTTGGAGCGCTACAAGTTGCCTCACGAATGTGTCAGTGCTTTCAGTAAAGACTCACGCACACACAAGTGGACCGTAGAGGAAGCTGGGAACATTTTCTATTAATGGCATCAAAACAAATAATGCCATCAGAACCGCTGGAATAGAGTCTTGCTGCATTAATCAACCGCATGCGATACATCCTGCAGCTCTCAATCTGATTAATCTCCATTGTTTGATGAGAATTGTTCCTACTGAAATCTTTGACTTTAGATGCCAGGTTTTGTGTCTTGGTAAATCGAGATTGTGAAACCTTTAAAAGACAAAGAAATACCTTATGGCTAATACCTTATGATTCCATTAAATGTGTTTTTTAAGCCCTGAAGATTCTGACGTTATACATTCAGGTGTGGCGTTAGCTAGTGTATCTACCAACAACATGGTGTGGCATTACCTCAACCGACAACATGGACAAGCCAAAATAAGTGAAGTGACTCCTGGTGTCATGTGACTGGGGGCAGAAGTAGGTTAAAGGAGGGGTGTAGAGGATCAGTCTCGGTTGTTCTCTGGGAGCTTTATGTCCTTTAAGTGGCAAGAGGAAATGTCATAGAACGGTGATGGGTTAATTCTGCACTGATGGATGACCTTCTGCTCGAACACACCGGTAAAGTACAGTAAGCAACTTTTGTGCACAGCCATAAATACTGACACCTCCCCTATTTAAAAAATGTTCACAAACTGGAAACAGGTAAAATGTCTGATTGCCTTAATAAAATAAATTAATTTGAGATGGATGGCACTGCTACATAGCTATATAATCTATATGTATTTAAGCAATAATATATATGTATTTCTCCATCATGTAGCTGATTGGATGGGTTAAACATTAGTGTACTGGTTAAATTTCTGAATTTGGCAGATGCATTTATTTTACCTTACCATTAAGGTATATACAATATTTTGACAGTAACACATACTTATAATTCGTATTTGATTCATTGGAATCAAACCCATGACCTTGATGTTGTTAGCATATGCTTTACTAGTTCTTTTTCATCATTATTTGGCTTCATTAGATAGTGTTGTGGAGATAGTAGGGTAGTTAGATAGTAGGATAGTGAAGAAATCATATGGGGGAGAATGGGTAACTGAGGACTCAAACCCAGGTCACCCAAAGCACTATTGCACAATGAACTCACAGCTCATTGGCTTTACTGAAAAAGTTTTGCAACATACCTTTTATCCTGTACATGCTCATTAAATTCAACATGTCCACTGTTGCTTGGCAAATGAAGTTTTTTGTAAATTAAATTAAAGAGGTTGAATCAGAACAGAAATGATAATGAACTGAACATAACATTTTAGTTAATTTGTAAAAATGACAATGAATTAAAAATCAGTTTTCCTTTTTTGTGACAGATGCATGCTTTCCCTCCTTAACATTCATTTTTTAGTTTGTGCGCACTGATTGTGGACAGCAATTTATCTTCATAGTCCTCATTAATATGTAATTCACAAAACATATAATTATATCTATTCCTTAGATGAACTCTCAATTAGTCAAAAGCATAAAAACATTTGTACACACACACACACACAGAGAGCGAAAGAGAGAGAGATGCACAATAAACAAAAACGCTTGTACACACACTGTGAGACAGAGGGGGAGACATGCAAATTTAAAAGAAACCAGAATCAAATGCTTTTCACTGACATTCAGTTCTAACAGCAGAGATCTCCACAGATGCACACATATGGTTTAATGCATACATCAGCAGACACATACACACACTTCCTCTCAGGTGGAACAGACCCAACTGCATGCATATTCATTTTGCCGCTGAGAAAACAAAAGTCATCTGGAGATGCAGGATGAGGAGTGCCAGTGAGTGGGCATGGAATAGCATTGTTTAATGAACAGTGCGTCTCCGCCTGCAGCCTTACCTAACACTCACTGATGGTGCAGGCAGATGTGGGTAGAAGATCCAAAAGCAGAGAGATGCGTGACATCAGGAGGAATACGAAGAAAGAACCAGAGTCTTTAGTTGGCAGCAGTTTCTCGCACATCACCCCAAGGCACGATGATGTTTCTCTTTCTTCTCTATCTCCGCCTCTCTTTCCATCCCTAAATGTTAACTGAGCCACAGGGAGCTAGTGGGCAAGAAATAAGGAATGATTTTTTCCCCTTTATTTCATTTTTGCGAACAAAGTCTAAATAGAGATGCGTGCCTCTCGCTTTGGTTCTGAATCATTCCACTCTGTGTTGCTAGATTTTGCACTTCACAGACGTCGAGTTCACAGATTCAGAGAATGTAAAACTGTGGATGATGCCTCGTTATGCAGCCGTTGAGGGAACTGGCACACCTTAAAACTTGAGTATTCTGTGCGGTGTCCAAACATTAGATATGCAAACACAGCACAATCAATGTAAATTGCCTTCTCAGCAGCACTGTTAATCTTTTATAATGCGAAGCCTTATACATTAGCTTTTCAGGCGGTGATTTAAACTCATTCACTGTGTTGGGAGCAAACAGTCTCTGTCTGGAACCCTGTCCTAACTTCTGCTTAAGGAGGCAAAAAGCAGCAAAGCACTGTGAAATTAACACATGCTTCCTGGGCAAATGTGGGTGATGTTTAGGGAATATAGCTGTGTGAAGCAGAGGCACATGACGGACTACTGCAAACTCGAAACAAAAGCAAAGGTTCGCTGGCGACACGTGCTGAGACATTATATTAAAAGGGGATCTCACTTTGGCCAACTAAGATAATCGAAATTATCTGAGAAATGTGAGTTTGAAAGGAGAGTTCAAGCATGATAATAGTAATGCCAATATTGTAGTCAAATTGCCCAATCTGTTTTGTTTTGTTTTAACCTCATACATTCTGAACAAATCAAGCAATGGGTTGGAGTTGGCAGGTCTTCATATCTTTGCGTATAGACCAAAATTTACAAATCCACCTTGAGTGGTTATTGATTTTGAAGGCCTTTGATGACATCCGTGAGGCAGAAAGTTACAGCCTGTAACATGTCTTGGGGAGAAATGACCACTGATCGATAGAAAAAGACCTCTGATTGCCTTACTCCTCCAGTCACCTGGCTTAAAATCACCTTTCTTTGTTTCTGACATGAGCACAGAGCAACCCCAGCTAACAATTTTAGGTTGTAAGAACATTTCTCTAATGCTTCCATTAAGTAACAAAAACGTTAAAATGTATTTGTAAGAACATCCAAACATTTTTTAATTCTGTAACATTTTTAAAACATTGCACTAACAACATTAAAAATAACATTTTTAAAAACAAAAAAAATGTTCAACTAATGTTACTGCAAGAACATTTTTGATAACTGACAGAACTTTTAGAGTGTTAGCCAATGTTTTAAAAATGTTCCTTGTTAGCTGGGGCTCTTCTACATGTGATGTCATCACAACAATAGCTTCAACTTCATGAACTTCTGTAGACCAACCATTTACCCTATTCCACAACATCCCATATTTTCATATTTTCCATATTTGTCCAATATTCCATGTTTATATTTTTCCCATATTTGTTATGTTGTATCCTATTCGTGGAATGTGATTTTAAATGCAAGCAAAAGTTTATCATACTAATGTCATGGTCCATCAACCATGCTCTCCCAGAAGATATTTATTTGATAAAACATGTTAATTAGCTGCATGATAAATTAGCATGTGGATTTCAATTTGAATGGCAAATGTTTGAATATTAGTTTGAATGGCTGCACTAAATTTAATCTGATATTTAAACAAAGTCACAAATTAGCATCATTTGTTTATGGTGCAGATTATTAATTTTAGGTTTAGGTGTGTAAAGTTTAGGTGCAGATTAAGTTTAGGTGTGTAACAATTCCAGCAGCAAATGGGGCGAAAAATTATGACTGTTTTCAACAATCAAAGTTTTCCTAAATCTTCCCATTTTCTATTGTTTGGTCAGACAAGTAGTCCCACCCCAAAATCTTGCCGTTGGTTAGTCTTATGGACCACTCAAACAAATAATGCAATGTTGTGAGAGACACAGTGTTCAATTCAGGAAACCATTCTGAATTGAAACCATTGTGCATCTATGACTTAGATGCACATTCTACAGGGAACAAAAGTGTTTTTAACATTAAACCATTACAAACAGCATCTTCTTTAAACATCCACTTGAAAAATATAGACTTGATGTAACTGTACTGCTACTGTATTTAATCATATAGAACATGGGCTTTTTATTCTCCATCGACTTGAGATTATGTTCGGAAGATCTAAATTGACCACTTCAAGATTCACATTGGAGAACTGTTAGTATCTTGTCAAATGTCAGGTTGCTAGGCAACATGTCATTTGCTGTCCTACTCCACTTGCATGTGAATAGGGTACAGAGTGCTGTAAAAATGATTGTCCTAAAAGCTCAGAAACATTTGATGCTCTTCTAACATTTTCCCACAATCTAATACTGCAAAATCACCAGCGATGACACAAAGCTTGTACAGAACATTTATGAAAGCCAAAGTCGCTTAGTTACCTTTGAGCGAATCATTCAAAAGCCATGTAGCATTTACACTATGCATACAGTTTGTAAGGGTGTGAGTTTATTTTGTAATGTACTTGTGTAATATTCTTATTCAAATGCTATTTAATGTACATATAATAGAAGACACATGACAACTGTTACGGTGGAGGCTCCAGCTTCTCTTCCGCCGCGCCACCAGAGGGAGCCACCACCGGAATGCTGAGCAGATTACTAAGAACTCCATTTCCCATCATGCACTTACCTGGACTGATTACTTCCGGATTCATCACCTGATTCACCCACATCACTTCCTATATAAACCGGACATTTACGACTGCACATTGCGAAGTCTTGATTTGCCCCGGCATCATTACTGAGCAGTTTCCCTGTTTTTTGTTTGGTGTATCTTTGTGTATGATTTGGATTGTCTCTGGTTTACGGTTGTTTGCTGCCTGCCCTTGTATTTTGGACGGTTATATCGTTTTGGATTGTTTGCTGCCTGTATTGACCCTTGCCTGCCTAACGTTTACCCTTCTGCCTAGCCACCGTCATGCCTGGTTACTGTTATCGATCTTGCCAGTTGTTTTCATGAATAAAATACAGCAGATGGATCCGACTCAGTCTGACGCTTCGTTACAACAACATGCGATTTTATAGTCCGCTGCATGAATGCATGTGTTGCTCATAAAAGAGAAAACAAATTTAATTTCTACCATTATCCTCTAAGCACTGATAAAATAATATTGGCAATTTATAAACCTTAAATATACATATTTAACAAATATTTTATGATTTACATTATGCGGAACATGTCAAGGTCTTTTCTTTATGTAAAATTAATGAACAAATTACAATTACCATATCTGAAAAGCACCAAATTGCCAAAACAGAAAACAGAACTAGTGGTTGTAAAGTCATGAACAAACATTATCTTGAGCAAAAGCGAACTGTCAGGATTTATTTTCCTGTACATAAAGCATTTGAAAGCATTTATCATTCATGATGTAAATCACTCGCCATTTGTCAGAAGCATCACGCTGGCTGTCACTTCATGCTCTTAAATGACACACAGCTATGACAGCAGTATGATGGATATTTTCTTGGCTTGATAGTGACTGAGGTTTTACGGCAAAAGTCATTGGTAGCGTGCCATGATCTCTAGGCACAAACAAACTGACATGCATACTGCTGACATTTAGCTGTTGCTCTGTGTCACAGATGGCACACTGCTAAGTGGGCATCTTATAATGACAAGTGTATTATTAGTGCTTTTTCATGGTAATGGCCATAATGACACCATCATGAGTTTCTCTTGCTGAAAACAGATGTATCGAGCCATGTGGCATCAAATGAAAATTGCAATTACACGTCAACTGGTCATTTTGTTAAATCTGTAAATAACCAACTAGTCTCAGCCTCAGACATCTTTTCAATCATATCTACATTGTTTTCTGTTAAACCGATTATGGTGGAACATTGTTATTCAATGATCTGATTATGTGACATCAGTCTGTTGTTATATAAACTAACACAATTAAACTCATCCCTAAATATTATAAAACATTTACATGATGTCCACAGATGTCTTTCTTATCTCAGTAGACAGTTCTTGAGCAAACAAGCTTCAATGTGAACCAGACTTTATACCGAAGTCTGTCTGTCTGACACTAATAACCAACCAATTTGAATTTTATTTTGATGTAATGTACAGGAATGATTTAAAACATGTTAAAAGAAATTGCAGTGTAAGCCTGCTTTGAAATTGCACATTTTCTGAGCTCACTGCCATCCCTGTAAATGTTGTTACAGTTTAAATGCAAAATCTAGGTCCTGTAATATCATCACATCATCGTCTTGTGATTCGACTGGAGAAAATCAGTAGGTACGCTTGAGCAGCTAAAGCTTATCTGTCAGGGCTGCCTTACAGAGAACTGCACCTGCTGTCTGAGCTTACCAGACAAGGCATAAAGCATGAATGAGAAACAGGCATGAGCAGCTGCACACAGATGTTCCTCTCCCTCAGGTGCCTGCTTTCTTATTTTGGCCGTCCTCACTTGGGAGGCGCTTGATAGGATGTTGCATGTTGCTATGATGGGTGGAAGACTGGAGGGGAGGAAAACAAAGTCAGAATTGGTTTTTAGAGGGGGCCAAGCCAAAAAACAGAGGGGACATGTTTCCAGATGGTGTTCTCCGGTGATGTATGACCACAGAAGCCAGCTTGAAATAGAAGACAGAAGAGCTGGAGCAATGTCACCCCGGAAGGGGCAACAAATGGACAGTGAGGCAAAAGTTTAATGGTGAGAACACTTTTAGGACTAAATCCCCAACCCTCGTGTCTGGACCTCCACTATGAGCACTTATTTTACCCATAATTATAAATAATATAAATAATATCTAATAATATAATATAAATAATAAATAACAATGTGTTGTAAAAATGCAATGTAAGTCGCTTTGGAGAAAAGCGTCTGCCAAATGCCTAAATGTAAATGTAAATATCTATTAACTAATTAACAAATAAACAATATAAATAAATAAATATTACAGAATTCAGTATTGTACATTGTTGCAACTGTAATAATAAATAACCTAAATGGTTGTTTTGAGCGAAAAGTCGTCATCTGAGCTAACCTTTTTAATTAAACATTAAACAATGTTTTTGCCATTAACAAATTATGGCATTAATTAGCTGACATTCTATGTGATAACATTAGAGTGCCACCAAACCTATTTATTTTCTTTACCCTTCAGTTTAAACTTTGCTTCTGCCTCAGCGCTTATCATAAATACACAAGAGTGTGTCTTTATTTGTGCTGTAATAGTTTCCTCTTTCGGCCGGTGTGCTTTATAAGATGGCATGTCATGCAGTACTGTACGAAATATAATGGAGTTATGATGTCTCGGCAGCCATTGTGAAAGAGGCCTGTTATTTATGCTGCGCGTGAGGCTCACTGAGGAGAGGCAAAGCACATTTAATTTCTCTCTAGATCACAAAGACAAATTCTATTTACTGCTCCCAGACAGGGACATGAAGAGAGACTGAGAGAGAAGGGAAGGAGGCAGGGCAAGTGATGGAAGATTTTAATAGGTCATTCTGACAAACCTCATTAAAAGCTCTTGTGCGAGGCCAGGGGAAACCCTGTTCAAAATGGCCAGTGTTTACCATTTTACTGGCTTATTTTTCCCTGTTCGAGAAGATAAGATGATGTATCAGTCAGCTGAAAATAGACCTGGCAGTTCAAAATGAGTTGACAGTAAACAAAATATAACAATATACACTTGGAAAAGCACAAAGATGAGTAGATTATTGAATGATGAAAAATGAAATATTTATATCCTTATGGCATAAAAATGGGGAATATTATACGGGGAATACTGAAGATATGTCAGTAAGGAGACAGCAACTCAATGAATTTACATGCTTCACTAGAGCATGTACCTGCAGCGCTGAGTATGTTATGTCATACCCTGTGATCTTCAGGTATTATACCAAAGCATACTGTCTTTAAGCCAAGTCAAGCTCTTTATTGTGGTTTTAAAGGTACAGTGATATAATTTGTTATAGAATAGTTACTGTATTAAACTTAATGATTAAATATATATATAGAAAGAAGTATATAAACTGAAAGTATATGGAAAAATAAAAATACACACAAGCGCATACAGAGGTACACCTTAAAAAAGTAAGCATACAGGTGCAGTGTGCACATAATGAGTAGACCAGATATTACAGCACAATATTACCGTTAAAAATGTACAGAAACAAGTGCCTTTTTATATGTGCTAATAGCTGGTCTCTGGGTTTGTATGCTGGAGCATTGATTTATATGATGACATGCAGTGACTATATTTGTAAATATCACAGCAAAATACTTTATCATCCATCTATATTTATAGTAAAATATAAATATGTGTGGCTGAACATGACATGCTTCATGAAAACATGTTAAAATTTACCAAATCAAAACAAACAGAAATTGATTGACCTTCATCAACTCCTCTCTGAGCAGAACACAAAAGACGTTCCTTGTTACTTGAGCATAATTAACAGCGATCGACCGCGCCTGCTCTTTTTCTGCTCTGATGCTGCGATGGCCCTCCTCTGAGGCAACACGGAATGAAAAACATTACCACACGGCCAATGACAAAGTGCCAGGAACTCCGAGTGACTGTGAGCAGAAACTGACAGAGATGAAACAAAACCTTTTGCGTAATATTGGCAGGTGTAATTTGGATATCAATGTGTTTCTCTGCTGTATTGACCTTATATCACTGTCAATCACAGCACTGGCAACTGAACTGCACCAAGAGACAAGGCTAAAAATGTGATGGCAAGGCTAAACAGTAACACTTTTTATGCCAGTTGTTTGAAACCATAACAACAGGAATAGCTTGCGAGACACAGATACATCTGGATGGAATTTCAGTTGTCAATCACAGTGAAATCAAGTTTCAAGTTTCAAGTTTTTATAGCCCTTTAACAATTCTCAACATGTTATACTCCAATCAAATATGAAATAATCGTGAAAGAGTTTGATATAGCAAGACAGAGGACATAGCAGCTGATTTCGCATTCTGATCACAGTCTAAGGAGCATTTAGCGGGGTTGATGGAAGGCGCTTATTAAAATGCATCTAACATTCTGCAGTAGGCACCTCTCTGGCTAACATTCAGTATTAGGTCTTTGAGACATATTAAGCTACATTAAAGCCCTGATTTACTAAGATCCCAAATAAAGGGTAATAATCTGCATGCGCTATCCAACAAATTGTATTTGCATTTCATGGGTGAGTTGCGTGTGTTTTTCTAAGAATAACCGCGCAAATATCATACTTGCAAATAAGTTAAACACACCCACGTCTGTGTGGGTGATAATACCCAATATTGCACATAAAGATCACTTGCTGTTCTTACTAAATATCAATGGTTTATAAAACGATCGTTTAGGTTTATCAATATGAATGTATTATATAAATGTGTTGTGTCTCTGGTTTGCCTATGACATCATGATGCACCATACATATCATACGTAGCCTTTCAGTTTGGCTCACATAATTCGTTTTTTAGACTAGGTTAAATATCGATAAATCACTTTGCATGTGCTATTTAATCAAAATAAAGGATGCCATCCTTTCTTTTGCGTTTTTGAAGGCACGCCTTAAATTCCATATTCAAAATACGCTATTTGTGTTTCTGAAACACGGTCCTCATATCGTAAGTAGAGTTAATAATTCATCTCATACATTTATGTACATATCAAGTAACAGAATATTGACATTACTAAATACACTCACACATTCAATAACAGTGAATGTAAACAGAAAGCAGATTATTTGCAATAAATCATAGGTAACCATTTAAAACAAATTACCAGTTTTTGAATCTCTAACTGGCTGATCAGTAAATGTTTCCCTCATCATTTCATGCATTTATATGTGTGAAGCAACAAACCAGTGAAGGGCTCTGTGATCTTGTATAAGAGTTTTGCTACCAGCAGGTAAACAGCAAGATGAACTGTACATCGTGATGTTTGATATTTTTAATTTATACATAATTGTTTCTCAGATGTTTGACTAACAAAGAACACAGAGAGTGTTTAATTAGACACACCTTTATGAGTGAGAACCTCGTTATGCTGTAAAACCTGAAGGGATTTTCCAGCAGATGTTTCCCCCTGGAGAGCTTCCTCATCGGATCAGAGTTCCAGCTGATTTGTTTCTTTGCCTGGATGTCCTTCAGTGACTGCTTGTCTGTGTTCTTACGTACCAAATGCGATTTAACATAGTGCTGTTGCAAACAGACAGCGTTAAATATTAAATTAGGATACCTGAGCAATTTTAGATATTTTAGATAAATACCTAAAATTTAGCAATTTTTAGTAAAATTTCATTGTTAAATTTTACCTTTAACAATTTTTTGCGAAATTGATCTGTCTTTCATTCACCTGACATATTTAAATAATAAAACAAAATGTATAGCTATGTCAAAATCTAGTCCTTTTAAAGTCGCCAACTTAGAGGCGACCACAACATTGTTATATTAGGCAGTCAATGAGCAATGGGATGTGGAATGGTGCTCTGTTTATTTATATACAGAAATAACATCCTGGTACTGCTGTATACTTCAATTACTATCTCATCTGAGATAACCCAGCCATGAAATGATGCCATTCGCTTTGCCATTAATTCGAATCAGTAGATAAGAGTAAAGATTCAGTTCACAATCCTTTCGCTGACTCACCTGAAAGTGGACGTGTCTCGTGAGAAGTGCCTCGTCTGACCTCAGTTTCTGTTGCGTCCTTTTCTGTAACACAGTAGTCATGCATATAAATATAATACATTTTCAATCATGAGTATTGCGAGAAGAGGTTGTTTTAAACTGTGATAGTGTGAACTGACATACGGATAGCATTTTGTTTAGATTGTTTTAAGCACAAGTGATTTTTAAAGTTCTTGTAGGTTTTGTGAACCATAAAAAGATTATGATTTGGAGTTTCAACAGGAAACCTTTGCTGAGTTCTGTAAATGCATGAGAAAAATGATTTCTCCTTTGATTACATTTACATTCAGGTGGTGAGAAATGAACAGTACTGCTGTGAGTCAGCAAATCAGGCTCCATATTGAAGGGGCCCCTCAGGGGTCACAGCAGGGGTTTGTGGACGGGCCGAAGTCCAATAAAACTTTCTGAATCAAATTGTCTTTCCTCCTGTACCCCTCTGCAGCCCTGGCTCCTCTGTCTGTCTCCAGACTCATTCAAACCATTCAGCAACTGATGGTCCTCAGTGGAACCGCCCCACACTCCTAATCAGTCAGCAATGATTTTTAGACACTGTGGCAATTTTTGTTTATTATTCTGTCATTTAATTGTGCTAATTTACTGTATGTCAATGCAGTTGAGGCATGTCTGATTTAGGTATTTACAGCAGTACATTTACTACGACCTGTTATCACTATAAAAATAAACACATTCAATACATTTGTCCCAAGAGTTTTTCTTCCTTTACTTTTTTAAAGGTTTTATCATGTTACATATTTTTACAGGTCTATGCCTTTTTGTAAAGGACATTTTTATTGGTATCATGGTGGTATTGGTATCATGTGGTTCATCAGTCTTTTATTTGGGACTGATTTCCAGTTTGTGTCCAGAAAGTTTTACGCTCAACATATCAATAGATTATCATGAGATTTTCGAGGATATTTTGTTGATATCCATGACTGAGTTCAGCTGTGTAATGGCTTTGCCTGCATATGTGTTGTACATCCAATAGTGTCTCTTTCTTTTAAATGATCACTGATGATTGCCTCAGCACAAAGCCTGATTATACAGAAAGTTCCAGAACGAGTTTAATTCATCCCCAGTGCAACCTGAATCAGGGTGATAGATTGATTTTGATGTCACAGGTCACAAATGGATCTAAATTGCCTTGACCAAATCAGTTACATTTTCGAAACAGCGGACAGGTCCTGACAGATTGCGGGTCACGCCGTGGGCAGCTGCGGTGCTCCAGATGTGCATTCTGTGATGACTGGATCAAAGTTAAACACTAGCAGATGTTTCCGCACCCTCATGGGCAGACACAGCAGGAGAAAGGAAAGGTTGTCCTCCTTCATCCGGCCATTCCAGGGGGAGCGAGAAACATGGAACCCTGGACTGCAGTGTGGTTCACATGTCAGCAAACTCCCTGAACATTTAAATCACTCGCATTTTAAATTCCCTCTGAAAGCCAGAGAGATGAATGCGGAGAGGGTCGAGAGCGGGGTGAGAGATGGGTTATGGCACAGGAGAGGAGAATGAGGGATGGAAAGGAAATGAGAGGTATAAAATCTGTGGAAAGAGGGAAAAAAGGGAGAGGTTCAACGGAGGGAGAGGTGGGCCCGGGTGAGGTTGGAAATACGAAACAGAGGATGCGAAGAAAGAAAGAAAGAAGAAAAACAGAAGGGGTTAGGTGAAGGATAGCATTTACCTTTTCTCCTGGAGAGATAATGGGCTCTCTGGGGCGCTATAAAAGTTTCATTCTGTCCCACCTCCTGGCAGCCAAGAGTAATGACAGTGGTGTTTGGGTCAGTGGGGCCACGGCACTGAAAAGTTGCAGTTCTGTAACCACCTGAGAGAGCGGCTTGATGACGAATGTTTTGACAATGTTTTTACAACGTCCTTACAGACTGCAGTGGGGATAAATTCACTGACAGCATGACTTGTGTTGGTAAAATCTCCCACGGCGCTCATGGATCACTCTTATGGATCACTAGCTGAGACCACAGGCCTCAGTTTATCGAAAATGCCACAAAAATCAAATTACATGTAAAATGAGACATAAAAAAGATTGAATAGTATAAAATCTCTTTTACAACAAGTAGTTCCAGCCCTATAATTTGATTAGCTCTTGGTATTCCAAGAAATTGGTAGTATATGAGCGCTGAGACGACATTTTACTGTTTGTACAGTATTGCTGTATTCCAGACTGAAGTATGGCTACATTCACAAAGCAGCAGATCTGTTATAAAGTGCTAAATATACACAGTTCAGCCGCAAGTAGAACAGGTAGAACATTTTGTGTCCCATTCTTTATTCTCAAATGTTTCAGTTGACCAAACAAATCCATAATCAATCTAATGAAAAATCAACTAAATCAAATATAACAAATGTTAAATGCATTTCCACAGGATGTGTATGGACGTCTATGAATGGCTATACCGCCATGTTTATAGATTACAGTGTAATCAAACACTGTGTGTGTGTGCGTGCAAATTAGTCTGATGTGTGTGCACACTAGTATGATAAAACAGGCAGAAAAAAGGATATATCTTATATGTAATAAAGACACCTTTATTAACCTTGAGAATACACCGAGAACACAGAACATCAGGTACTTAGATCATTTTCAATAAATCTGTTTTTTTGCACAATTCTTTTTCTGATGAAAAAAAATGTGTAAATACGAATATTTCTCTGGAGTCAATCTCAAAAGCTCATGCATGGCCAGCAGATATATTTGTGTAGGTCTTACGATTATCAGAAAGTCTGGCGATGCTCATCATTGATTTCTGTGGAAAACACACAGCTGAGCTTCAAAAGCTCAAGACTCTGAACAGCTCTGAAAAATATCCGAAAGACACACAACAGGTGCTATCTGGAGTAAAACACAGGTAAATACAATGAGCATCATAAGCATGTATAGGAATCTTTGCTGTCTTCTTTTAGTAAAAATAAAATGTAAAAAAAAATGAAGTAAAAGTGACGTTCTACCATTTTTATTTTGCATTTATTTACCTCAGGAGAGTTATTGCAAATGTGGGCACGAGATCTCATTTTCTTCTTTAAATGTACAGGTATATATTATTAATACTTTTAATTAGATACAAATGTAATATAACCTATACGTGTTGCCTGTAGCATGCATGTGTTATCACAAACGTGACTGCATTGTTGTTCCTGTTTGATGACGTTTGGGCATTACAAAAATGAGATTTTGTGAATTGTTCTCCCACAGAAGTACCCTACTTAGGGAACACTGCGTAAAGACCCTGGCTTTAAACGAATAGAAATTTGCTTCCTCCGAATAAATAACCAATCATTATGAGAGTCTTTCAAGCCAATGAGCCCACGTAGTTTACGCAACAGGT
>JAZGTJ010004755.1:4368-29699 GCA_036877575.1 Botia almorhae
ACGCCAATTCTAGTAAAAATACACCACCCTTTTTTAAAGTCTATAAATAATGCAAAGCACAGCATCTGTCACAGAATGATGTCCTATTTCTCAAATGATGAGGAAATCCAAAACAGACATGTGTTATGAAAACCATACTAATGATCTCCAGCATAACAAATGCATGTTGTGTGTGAGTGAATACAGAAAATACAGAAGCGAGTTTCTCTTGGACAAATCTCTCATTCGTCTGACAGAAATACATACCCAGCTAACAGGTAACATTCTCAGAACATTGGCTATTGTTTACTAAAAGTTCCCTTGAAGTTGCATAAAAACATTTATGCATTACCTTTAGTAGAACATTTTTCTAACGTATATCATATAATGGTTTTCATAAATAGTGGAACATTTTAAAATTGTCACAGAATAAGAAAAATGTTTAAATAACTTTCTTTAAATCAAGCAATAGCACTTTTGAACATTCTTAAATGTTTTCTTTTGTTTCTTGGAAACGTTAAGGAAACGTTCCTAGAACTAAAATTGCCGAGTACATGCATTTTTACAAACAACAGATTCAGATATGATTCTGTATGTGATTGTAGATGTTGAGGAGGAGGGGGAGGTTGTGAATGGGGAGATCTTGGTCTCCAAATATGTATCGCTATGGTTTCAGTGATGTGTGTTGTTAGAAACATGCACAGCTTTTACAAACTGTTCCTTGTACTCATTCACCTTCGCTTGCTCACACACACGAGGTTTGCCAAACCTCTTCCTGGAAATTAATTTACTTTTAATGGCACAGAATGCTTTTAATTACCAACAAATCTGTTTGTGATTTACTGCAGAGAGGAAAACAAATGTGTCAATTCCTCAGAGGATTTATTGGTGAAAAAAAAACACAAAACCACAGGGTGTGATGATGACGTTTACTGTAAATGGCTTACTGTAAATGGTTTACTGTAAATGCTAACTCACTTAAGTGAAGCGAAGTGTTATTGTCTACGTTATTGTGTATGTTTGTCAGATAGGAATATTAATTAAATATTAATCATTAATATTCATTCATTTAATTACTCTGGAAGTTTTTAGACCCTCCCGACGATGTTTTAGTTTTTCTTTTTCCCAATTTTTTTGTGTAAACATGGTTATTGATGTACTGTACGAAGATGTATTACAGTCATTTGTTTCATTTTGACTGGCAACCATAGAAGCGAGCTGCAGCTATATTTTATTTGCATTGTTTGCGATACTGAGAAATTGGATGTTTTTACAAACTGTAAACCTGTTACAGAGTAACACACAGAATGAGGCCTATAATATCATGAACCCACTATAGGGAAGATACAAAATGTGTGTGTGTGTGTGTGTGTGTGCGCACGAGGAAAACAAAGGAAGCAAAATATAGACAGAGAGCAGAGCGATAAACAAAGAAAACATTGCTGAATACAAATAATGCTTTCACATAGAGTCTTAATCTAAGCACAATTCGGCATTCTTTCCTGGCCAAACGTCCCGCTGGTCATTTGAAGAGCTGTGATGCCAGCCGAGCCCCTCACGTCTCGTCTCACGCATTACCGAAACTCCAGGGTTGCGTCATTTGCCGAAAAGCACAAAAAACATATCTGAAGCCTACAGCATAAAGTATATTTTTTTCTTTTGCGCCAATGCCATGTTCCCCTTTCACTCTGGCCACCAAACCATGCCTAATGGCTCCTGGGGAGAAGAGGCCCAGATTGTGGCGTCTTCTCCCCACAAAAAGAGCTTAGAAAACTCGGCTTAAAATTTAAGGGTGCCACCCCCACCAACCCACCCCTCCTGGGGTGCACATATGCCCCTTCTATCCCGGGAGAAACCGGAGATGAACTAAAGAAATGGATGTGAACAGCGAAAGCGGACAACCTCTTCCAAGCTTGTTTTTATTTATGCATTCTAACATAGAGTCAATTTCCTTATATACTTCCTTTATATGGTAATATATTTGTATGAATATATACAAATATAACAAATTATGAATTTGTTAAGGAGTGAAGGAAGTCGCACGTTACTCTGGGTAAGATTTTGTTTAAATGCTGATTTTAATATATATTGTATTGGCTGTAATTATGGGTCAGTATTCAGGTTTGTATAGCTAATTAATCAGTGATTAAGATGCTTTATTCAAGCTCATTATTGTTACTCGTATTTGAACAGATCATACAGTGAAAAGTTTAATGGCTTTGTAATGTAATGTGTGGTTTTGAATGCCAAAATGGTCAAACTAATGGATCCTGCTAATTTGTGCATGTAACGTACAGACTATTAAATATAAAAATAAATGAATATAAGACGAAATTAAGTTTATGATGTAGATTGCTTACGAGTTGTTGATGTTTGTGAATGAACGTATTCAGATTTTTGTGTGCATTATTATCTGTATACTGAGGGCAGAACGGAGCGGATGAGATCAGAGGAGAGGATGAGAGGAGAAAGCATGAAAGCTGGACAATGGAGGAGCAGTCAAGCGATGTTTAACTAGAATCAGTGCAGAAATAGCTGAAATAGTGAAATAGAAATAGTAATAGAATTAGAAATAGTGAATATGAATTTCCACCAGGGATCTCTGCTTAGTGAGAGAATATACTGATGCGTGCAAAAGAACTACAGAGAATGGATAACAAATCGTTACTTAATGCTCTATTTATTTGCTCATTAACATACACTGTTGTGTAAACGTGCATGCATTTGACATAGTTACATTAGATTAATATACTAATGTAGTGCACATAAGGGTTTGCTTAGCAAAACAGAGGATGGTCAGAGCTGTACCGCGAGAGGGCCGATGCCTTACGTCTGTTCTACTGCTCGTGCACACGTACAACATTTCCAGCTTTTAAAGTGAGGAGATGAGAGCTGATTGATTTTCTGCTGGGTTTAAGGTGTGCTCTGGTTATTAAAAGCATCCCTTCAAATAAAGGTGTGAGAGATGCAGCTCTTTGAGGACAGATGAAGATAGGGAGACTATATGAAAATGACCTCCTTGATTCTCTGTGTTGTTCACTAATAAATGAGATATCAGGTGAAACCAGCATAAAACTAATGTTTGTCATTTTTGTAGACCAACTGCAATCGATCTTTGGTAGCTAATCATCATGACAAAGATCAGCGTCACAGATTTCTCAGATTATTAGTAGTCCTATTAATTTCTGTTTAATATTTGCCTTTTAATCGCATCTTAGAGCACATTTCAAATTGGTTTATCCTAAAAGGTTTATTTATGAATAGGTTTATTTATAGGTTAACCTTCCATTCATTTAAGACGAACACATCTATTTACACTTTTGTTATGGTTTTAGTCACTGTCAGCCATTAAATGAATTAGCCACAAAAGATGTTTTGCAGCAATAATCATCTATTGCCCCAAAAAAATCTGCTGTATTTTTTATTATTTTCTGTTTTTCTATTTCTCTTCTCTTTCTATTTATATGACAGACTTGCCATTGGTTTGCTCAGTCTTATAAATTGCATTAGAATACAGTTCTAGAATACATTTTTATGATTGTAGTTTAATGCTAAAAAGATAAAAGGCAAAACATCCTTTCTAAAACACAAAACTAAATTGTGCATCCCCAAAAATGCCAGAGGCGAACCTGTAATATCATGATATTTGGAGGATGTTGTTTTAAATCTGTCTGTGGAAGTGGAACTGCAGTGTTGATGAAGAAAGCAGACGTGTCTTATTGACTTCCAAACAGATACTGTAGGCCAGTGAATTTGTCAGGTCTCTGTTGGGGAAGGGCGTGCTGACAGCTATTTCACTGCAGGAGAAGGTTATTAAAATCTGACTGTTTGGGTTTTGGTTGACTAACTCAGACCTGACACCTGATGTGCTCCTCTCAGCGTGAACCGAATGGGAGGTTTACCTCTTACCAACAAGACAAAATAGTACAATAAATGCGAACTAAGTAGAAGTCTGTTTCTTATTACAGATATCCATCCGTTCTCCAAACCTGCTTGTACTGTTGGGCTGAAGCTTGTCTCTGTATCTCGGGATGTAGGCATTAAAATCCCTCTATAGATGGCCAGTCCAGGGTTCATGCTCACAAAAACACACATTTATATAACCACATGTGAAAAATTGTCTATATTTTAATACATTTAACAGAACTAGACAAAACAAAAAACTTGATGATGATGATGGTTTTCAAACTGTAATGATTTTCACAATGCTACAATTACAAACCATGTATTTGTTTATATTTAATTCTTATTGCTTCACACCCAATGTGTTTTAAGTCTGGCTGTTTATGTTGTTTTCATATGTCGTTCAACAGACCCAGAATATAAGCAATCTATTCGGTTTTGAAATCAGATCATGGGGTGGAGCCTGATGAAAGGAATAAGGCGCTTTAGGTTGTAAAGTTCGCTCCCCCCGCTCAAAAACACTTACTGTGGCCACTCCCCAAAATGTACACAGACAATTACTATTGGAGGGCAATAAAAAGACACACACAGGCACTTATACCATCTATTTGAGAAGCCAAATAGGCTTTAATTAATAAGTCGATGACATTTACAATGTAATTTACAGGCATAACAGCACAATTGTGATATTGCTGATTATTGCTTTGTGCTAAAGTACAAAGAACAGCAAAACGAATGTAATTAAGGAAAAACCAAGGAGCGTCCAAAAGGATTCTTCTATGTGGATGTATTTTTTGCCATCAGCCCCACATTTTTTGTAAGTAAAATGAATGCTGACTTTTAAGGCCATAATGGTTAACCACTGCACACTTTCTGTACTGGCACGAATAAAGAGACACAACCCCAGACACAACATCTGCAAAACACATACTGAGTAAAAAACCTGTAGTCTTCACTGCCATTCTCAGTCTTCAGCAGTTTGAATCTTCATGTGTGAGGTAATGTTGATCTGATTTAATGTTACATAAGCCGTGTGCCTTAATATTGGATCATCTTTATCATGTCTGTTTTCACTAAATCTTTAGTGGTGTTTTCTCATTTTAGACATTATATATAAAATTAAGATGGGGTAAAGGTTAAATGTTTATGGCTGACTGGTTAAAGAATACAAGTATGTTATGTATAACATATTAAACAGAAATTGTGTTTTCTTTATGTGTATTTTGTTCTTTCAGTCTTTTCAACAATGTCAATTTATTTCATTTTGTGCTGTTTTACAAGATGCTTATAAAATGTGAAATATCTTTTAATCTCTTTAAAACAGCACAATTAAAACCAATTAGCTTTTTACTTTTTGTCGACTTCTTACTCAAATTAGAACAGTTACACAGATGTTCACAATCTCTTATTTAAAACAAAAAAAGTGGTGACATAACTGGAAATTAAGTGCATGAGCAAAACGACTTTAGCAAGTACTTGTTAGATAATTATTTAAAAAATATAAAAGATTATGTTAAGAAAGCTATGTCAAGAAAGATTGTGTCAAACTTTACAGTTAGTTAAAATACAAATAAACTTTGTGTAACTCAGGGACTGTGTTTAATTCTGGCAACCTTCCTTTAGCGGCAGTAGCGTTTCCTGAATCCTTAATACAAACGTTACCTTTGTATGGCTGCTCCCTACATCCCATCCAAAACACCCACATTCCAACCTAATGGACGCACCTCGCCCTTCCTGAATCTGCCATATCACTCCGCGCATACCACGTTCCCGTAATCGACTTAAAAAGCGCCAGACCTGAAACAAAGTGCTCTGCATGTAATATTTTTTTCCAATGACATGTTACAAAACACTTATATTGCTAACACAGGCTTAGTTCGGCGGAGTTACTGCTGCGCTCTATTTTTTGTGGGGGTGCGGTAGAATACACGAGCCGCATTCCTGGTATAAGAGCTGCGTCTGACCGACGCCATTTTAAGGTCTAGTTTTACAGCAGCGCGGAAGGTTTGACGCACCGTTAAACGCAGGAGAACGGCAACGCGTCCGGGAATTTCACCGGCTGGCTTGGGTGTTTTATTCCCAGTAGGATAGCGACGCTTTGATCAGGCATCGCCAACCAAAGGGATACGCAATTTTAATATTAGGTAAGATTTTAATTGTTGCAAAAAATTATTAAAACCCCCAGGTAGCCGGATTGGAGCATCGGTAGGATCTTTCTTGGTAGAGCTGGCTATGCCACGACCTGACCGTTTAAGCTATTTGATAGAAGTGTATTCCTGGTTTAGGCTTTTGCGTTTTATATGTGCAATCTCATTGCAATCTTACGCACGATGCATATTGAGTCTTGTGTTTGTTTACCGTTGCTTTGCAAATATTGGCTAACATTAGCTAACGTTAGCTTTCAGTTCAATGATTCTATTAGAGAGCTAACAGCAAATCAGTATGTCTCAGTCGATGAACTAGACTGTTACAATAAAGAATATGACAATAAAAGTGATTACTGCAACATACTGCTCCCTGATAGGGGATAGAATAGTGGAAGTTATTTACGCTAGTATCCACATGTTGGTTTCTTAGGTACATATTTAAGTTTACTGTCTTCAACAGTTTGTGTTCAAATGAACCGTTTTAATTTATCACTTATGACTATCACGCACATTAGCGATAATCGGGCCGATCTGCTGTTTGTAGTCCATAAGATTTGGGACTAGTACAATGAAGCCGTGACTGCTAGAAATGCATCGACTTTAATGATAACGATGACCGTAAACGTAGTCTTTATATAACCTCGCGTTCATTATTGACGTGTTTGCTTTATCCAGAGATGTAAGCAGCTTGCACTGGAATGTAATGGAGGAAACTAACTCGATCCCAATACGATTGTTGGGTGTTTTATTAAAAAGTGCACTTTTTAGTTTTTTACCTAACAACGTAGTCTTAAAATAACCGTCTTTCCTAGACGTCCAGCACGTTTCTCAGTCCCCGTTTGGTTGCGTTTATAAAACGAGTTTTGGGTCAATGAGAGAAACGGAGTTTTGTCTGTCCTACTAGATTTGGTGTAGCAATTGTCCAATAATACACATCGTCCTAAGCAAGTTAACCTCGGGGTTTTTAAATATAAGGAGGGACCTAAATTTTAACCTATCGAGGTTCACTGCACTTCCTCGAAACAAAGGCCCTATTCCAGATCGCCGAATTCCTCCGTGCTTTCGGGGGGGTGGGTTCGGGTTTCTCTCTGCTCCCAGAACCCGGAACAGCTGTTTCTCACACTTTCTTCATAACTTGCCCACCTTGCGAGGCACGGCAGAGCTGACCTCAGATCAGCCGCTGCGTGCGTCGCTCCGCAGGGGAAAGAGTGGGCGGGGCTAAAGGCAGACTGCAGCGTGCGCCGTGGAAAGAAGAGGTCGAAACTTTTCACGACGGTGTGTGTGGTCGTGTTTTCACCCGTCTCTCGTCACACGGCTCAGTGTGATGCGGGTTTCGTACCTATGCGGGAAATACCCAATGCAGTGTGTTTAAAAACAACTACAGTTTTCCCCTACGACACGGCAAATTGCAGTAGTTTGAGGGACTAATGGAAACTATGAACTGCGTCACTTTTTGGCCATATTAAAAATGCTTTGCTGTTTTGTTCACTCCTTATGTAGTTTGTCGAAATACTTCTGTGTAATTGTTAATGAGTGACAGAGTTAATGAGAAAGTTAAGTTATTTGCGTTTTGTAAAAGACATTTTATTCAGAGTAACATTTACAATTTAGTTTGGTAATGACAGTTGCTCTCTTGCCCGGGCGCTGTGACATAGATTAACAGGATACTTTGAATAAACCTTAAATGAGTATATTAAGGAGAGCTAACCACACAGCCTTGCGCGTTTACTTTGAAGCTTCTGGTTCCAAATATGTTCCATAAGCACATGGGTTATTTGAAATAGTCTGCACAGGCTTTCCGGTGAGCCCATGCGGAATGCCGACTGGTGCCACACAGAAAACCCAGTGTCTGTGTCTTACTGGCCGCAGTGTTTATTGTCTGGTTAGAGCTCGCCTGATAAATTAATTCCAGGTAGGCCTCACCACTGCGGAGCGTTACACGTTACTTTATAAACTACCCCAGCTGCCTCCGTTTGCTCTTGATTCAGGCCCTCTCCCCCATATACACCCATAAAAAGCCTAATTTATTAACATTGGCACAGCTTCACAGCACTGTGTTTCCCGCTCGTGTAGTCTTTAAGCGCAGGCCAACATTTGAAATTCTATATCGGTCTCATACAGGCACATACACACTGTGGAATGTCCAGTACTGACTCTAGAATGTTATCGTAAGAGAGGGGTCCTCTCATTTCCTTCATCTCTTTAACTTGTCATTTGTTGCGCTAGAAAAGCCATTGAATCAGTCAGCTGTTTATGTTCTCACTGAATGCTCACCCAGCTGAGAACTAGTTCTTAACCTAGTTGGAAAAGGTTACAAATTAGCCGATGATCTCGCACATGTAACGTGCTCGAATGTGTGAACGTGCAGTCTTTTGCTGATGTCGCCTTCCGTGTGCGCGTCCTTTCCACCAAATCAGAGCTTAGCATGACGTCTGTTCGCGGTGAGCGCGACCGCATTGTTGATATTACTTACTGGATTGCTGAATTAGTAGTTTAGTTGGAAACGAACCTATTCGTTTAGTTTCCATAGTGCACTGCGGCGAGGAAAAAAACCTGCCACAGTTTCATTGGTCACAGTGTGAACTGTGCTTTTTAACCCAGATAAATATCGAGACTTCTGAGGCGCTGCAGGATGTTTTAGCTGCACGGGAAGCAGAATTTTCCGTTTCCAAGGGGTTGTCCACTTTCTAGACACCATTCTGTAAAAAATCCCCTCCGGTTTGTAAGCTTTAGTCTAGTAATTAACCTGTTTGGGTTTAATCTGATGCTCATTTAAACTTAAAGACGCTGATCCTCTTTAACAGCTTTTATTCGTTTCTGTGAGGGGAGGGTGATGTTAGAACTCAATTCACTGATTTTAATTGCAGCTGTGGGCTTGTGCAGGAAGGAAGGGCCACTTCTGTGAAACCCTTCCAAAAGACAAGCGGTTTCCTGTGAAAATTAAAACTTCGACTGACCTGTTTTGAGTTCATCGCTTTGACGCACAGCCAGTGAGGAAATTTACCTCACGTCCCGAATGCTCAGCAAGCTTTTAATTTGGTGTGGCAGCTTTTTACGCTTCTGAATGTGTACTCTGCCCCAGTGAACTGACGTCTCTAGCCCAGGGGTGCGCGTGCAAGACTGTGGAGAATTCTAGGCATCTGAGTTTACAGAGGGCATTACGCCACTGTAATTCGAATTTCAGACTCTTCCAGGTTTTGTAGCGAATACACAGTGTATACAAAGAGCTGTGTGAAAATGCAAGTCTCTTGTGTGTTGTTTTTGTCAGTGCTTTCCCTGTTGAGTACACACTCATTTTCTCATCTAACCTTTGTATAAGACCCCCTTTATTATGGTCTGCAGTGGTCTGAACTGCAGAAGCCCCCACCCCATGAGCAAGACAAATGGAAAATGTTTTGTCTTCAGGTTGAGTCACTTTTTAACTGCACGGTCTGGGTAAGGTTTAGACTAATTGTATTGCAATTATGTAAAACTAATAACTGTGTTATTACTGGTTGGACATTTTAGTCCAAGTTGAAACCGTTTTAGAAAGCGTGTCTTGTATTGTGTGTTGGGGGGGTTGTTTATTGTTGAAAGTGTATTAAAATTACTTTTTGCTGTCATTTTCATAGTGGCCAAAAATTGGTCACTGGTTAAGGAAAGTTAATTTATAAAATGCTGCATTTAAATTAAAATCGAATGTAATAAGGTTGGAACATTTTGGCGTAAATCTGATTAAAGTTAAAAGTTTGAAGTGGCCATTAAGTTCAGTACTGGTTTCGTGTCCTTGGGCTGTTCAGTTTTAATCGCTTAATTTGTGGCGCTTGATGCCGCATTGTGTTCTCATCAGCTTTGGATGAATGAAGTTGACTAACCCCCTCAACATGTTTTTACTGGCACTGCCAATATGACTCACCGCCCCGTCTCCCTCTCCCGTGTTTTCGCGTGACACCCTGCAGTCTAAATGAGGGGAGTTTCCCACAGTTAATGCTACCTTTAGGGTCTGTCATGTAGATTAAAGCCTCTTTCTCGCTTGTAAAACCAGCTGGTGTCTGAGTGGAGCAGCCAAATGTTACTGCTGATTTAAGTGGATCTCCTTTCTTTGCTTGTGCATGCTTGTGTTTCTCTCTCGCATGAGCGTCACATTGTTTTAATTCTGTGTCTGCAGGTTTGGAAGTCACTCGGGCTGAGGAGTTGACAACTATGGCTACCCGATGTGAGTATTTATTGACTTGACTCATCAGAATAACATGTTTTCCTCATGACTCTCTCTGACGTAGATACAGATGAACTGATATGGAACAGGTTTGTTGACAAAGAATAGATAATGCAGAGATGGGAGGTAGTTGCCTCTTCTGCCTGTTGGTTTGTACGCGTCTGATGTCCTTCACCCTGTTTTCTGTAGCTGACCTCATGGAGCTCGATATGGCCATGGAGCAGGACCCCAAAGCTGCTGTGAGTCACTGGCAGCAGCAGTCCTACCTGGATTCAGGAATCCACTCTGGGGCCACCACCACTGCTCCATCCCTCTCAGGCAAAGGCAACCCTGAGGAAGAAGATCTGGACAACCAGGTGCTCTATGAGTGGGAACAGGGCTTCAATCAACCCTTCACACCTGAACAGGTGGCAGGTATGTGACTAGATGCAAATGTATGAGTTCACCCAAAAATGAGTTTTTACTCGCCCTTAAAAACCTATGACTTCTGTAGGACACACAAGATATTTTAGAAAATGCTTCTAATTTGGGTCGATACAGTGGAAGTCGATGGGTGCCACAGTTTGGTTACCAATGTATTTCAAAATATCTTGTGTTCCTCAGAAGCAAAAAAGTCATACAGGTTTGAAATTGCATCAGGGTTGCATAAGTGGAAGGATTCTCTTTTGAGTGAACTATCCCTTTAATGGTACCTTCAATGTTGCTTGTTAGTTGACTCTGTAGTGGTCTTCTGCCTATTGGATACAGTAATGGAAGCCTTTCTGATTGGATGCTTTCGGTCTTGCCATGTTCCTTCCTGCTTTCTGTTTGGCTAATCGCAATTTTCCCTCTCAGACATAGACGGGCAGTATGCCATGACCCGTGCCCAGCGCGTTCGTGCCGCCATGTTTCCCGAGACTCTTGACGAGGGCATGCCGATAGCCTCTACTCACTTTGACTCTGCCCACCCCACCAATGTCCAACGGCTGGCCGAGCCATCTCAGATGCTGAAGCACGCTGTGGTCAACCTCATTAACTACCAGGATGATGCTGAGCTAGCCACCAGAGCCATTCCTGAGCTCACCAAGCTTCTCAACGACGAGGACCAGGTTAGCTTATCAGCACATCTTGATACATTCATGTTTACTTCCCAAAGTGTTCTCGAGCCTTCAAAACCGCTTCAGCTGGATTTCACTGCAGGATGACTTATAGTAAAAAGAATGTTCCTCTTTTAGCCTTGAGGTGATTTATAGATCTACAGAGCTTTACTGTTTTTATTTTTAGCTACGTTGTGACCTAAAAATGTAATGACATGTGGTCTGATTGCAGAGTTTTTCTGCTGTTGAAAACCTTAAGATGATTGTTGATTGCATAAGTTTCTGGCTTTTTCTGGATTTCCGGTTAACTAGTTTCTTCTTATATAAGAAGATATATCTTCAGTTATATATCTTAAGCTCTGTATCTTCTAAATAAGGGTGGTTCATGAAATGAAGGCAGTAGGATTTTTCTAAAACCACAAGTGGACAGAACTCTAGACTGCTCTCTCGAGTTCCTCTAAAGTCTTCCTCTTTCTGTCCAGGTGGTGGTAAACAAAGCTGCAGTGATGGTGCACCAGCTGTCCAAGAAAGAAGCCTCTCGCCATGCCATCATGCGTTCCCCCCAGATGGTGTCTGCCATCGTGAGGACCATGCAGAACACCAATGATGTTGAGACTGCACGCTGCACTGCCGGAACACTGCACAACCTGTCCCACCACAGAGAGGGTCTTCTCGCTATCTTTAAGTCAGGGGGAATCCCCGCCCTGGTCAAGATGCTGGGGTAAGGGCATGGAGAGGAACACCTAGTTACTGGTGTTACTGTTTGAAAGATCTGCCTGTGATGAAATAAAGGTTAATAAAGTAGCATTTATGGAAGTCCTTCAGGTGGTGTCTACTTATGTTCAATAGACAGACATTCTACCCCTGTACACAATAGCTTAACACAACTGCATTGAGATGTTTTATCTGAAGATGCTTATGGTTCAAGTGAGCTTGAAACATCTCTGCATTAAACTAATGTATCGTGAACAATGTTTTTGTAGGTCTCCTGTGGACAGTGTGCTGTTCTATGCCATCACCACACTGCACAACCTCCTGCTCCACCAGGAAGGTGCCAAAATGGCCGTCCGTCTTGCCGGCGGTCTTCAGAAGATGGTGGCTCTGCTCAGCAAGACCAACGTTAAATTCCTGGCCATCACCACAGACTGCTTACAGATCCTGGCCTATGGTAACCAGGAGAGCAAGGTACAACATGGCAAGAAATGCATGCGAGCGTTGTGATGCAGTTGTGAAGATCTATATTCATTTGCTTGATTTCTTTGCCTCAGTTGATCATCTTGGCCAGTGGTGGACCTCAGGCTTTGGTCAACATCATGAGAACATACACCTATGAGAAACTGCTCTGGACCACAAGTCGTGTTCTCAAAGTCCTGTCGGTCTGCTCCAGCAACAAACCTGCCATCGTCGAGGCTGGTACGTACACGCCTACTCTTACCAATTAAATGTGTGTTTATGTATGTCATATCTTAATGACATCTTTGCCATGTTGTGTTTCAGGTGGTATGCAGGCTCTTGGCCTTCACTTGACAGATCCCAGCCAGCGGCTGGTGCAGAACTGTCTCTGGACCCTCAGAAACCTGTCAGATGCTGCCACCAAGCAGGTACGTTCTTGGGCAACAAGCTTCTCAGTTGCTATGCAAAGGTTTGGTTCTTCATGACGTTCCTACATTGTGTTGTGTTGTAGGAGGGGATGGAAGGACTTCTTGGCACTCTGGTTCAACTCCTTGCTTCTGATGACATCAACGTGGTCACCTGTGCAGCTGGTATCCTATCCAACCTCACGTGTAACAACTACAAGAACAAGATGATGGTTTGTCAGGTGGGCGGAATCGAGGCCCTGGTCCGCACTGTCCTCAGAGCTGGCGACAGAGAGGACATCACAGAACCTGCCGTCTGTGCGCTACGCCATCTAACCTCCAGGCACCAGGACGCCGAGATGGCCCAGAATGCAGTGCGCCTCCACTATGGCTTGCCTGTTGTGGTCAAACTGCTGCACCCACCCTCACACTGGCCACTAATTAAGGTAGGTGTACTGCCAGATTACACCTACCTTAAGATTTTTTTTTGTAGACTTCAAAGATGATTCTCAGGTGTTTGTGACGCAACCCAACCATCTGTACCTCTAATCTGAATCTTTCCCCTTGTTTTTTTTTAGGCCACTGTTGGTCTGATCCGTAATCTGGCCCTGTGCCCAGCCAATCACGCGCCTCTGCGTGAGCAAGGCGCAATTCCCCGATTGGTCCAGCTGCTGGTGAGGGCACACCAGGACACTCAGAGACGTACTTCTATGGGTGGCACGCAGCAACAGTTTGTGGTTAGTAACACTTTGGTGTCTTTTGGGTGTGAGCCCTTAATTAGTATTTAATTGGCTTTTCTTAGAATTTTGGAGGAGTTTGACTCTTAATTGGTCTTTGATGTTTAGGAGGGAGTTCGTATGGAGGAGATTGTGGAAGGCTGCACTGGCGCACTTCACATCCTGGCCAGAGACGTACACAACAGAATCGTAATTAGGGGGCTCAACACTATCCCTCTATTTGTACAAGTATGATTTACTTATTCATTGTACACGCACAATGATATGCACTACATCCAGAGCCTGCATGGACACAACCAGTAGGGTTAGTTATGAATGAAGTCTCTCTCTTTCTCAATAGCTGCTGTATTCCCCCATCGAGAACATCCAGCGGGTAGCAGCAGGAGTTCTCTGTGAGCTGGCTCAGGATAAGGAGGCCGCCGAGGCCATTGAGGCGGAAGGAGCCACAGCTCCCCTCACAGAGCTCCTGCACTCCAGGAATGAGGGCGTAGGTGAGCAAACGGTCCATATTGATCATTTTAACTTTCCTGTAGCTCAGTGGTTAGAGCATAGTGTTAACAACGCCAAGGTCATGGGTTCGATCCCAGGGATTGCACATACTTAATGTATAGTATAATGCAATGTAAGTCGCTTTGGATAAAAGCGTCTTCCAAATGCATAAATGTAAACAGCTTTACACCCAATGAACAGGTTTATGAAAGCGGGCGGAGTTTGCAAATCAAGCCGTTTCTGTTGGCGATCAGATACAAGCATGACTGGCTCTAGGAATTGTTTTAAATCCAGTTCCTGAAGGGTTCGAGTCCTACAGACTTTTAGTTCTGACTGTAACTTTAAAGTAATGCTGAATACTTTGATTGTCTGTGCGGTTAATTGGGGTTAGTGATAGCAAGTGGCCCCCTGGTGCAGAACATGATGTCTTCTGTTAATCTTGGTTCTTGTGCGCTTTCTCCGTTTAGCTACGTACGCGGCAGCCGTGCTGTTCCGCATGTCCGAGGATAAGCCTCAGGACTACAAGAAACGTCTTTCAGTGGAACTGACCAGCTCTCTGTTCAGAACGGAGCCCATGGCCTGGAATGAGGTACAAACCGTTGAGCATACACGCGACTAATAATACTGTATGAATCTAAATCTTGTACGCTTCCATTTTATGAAACCTATATGGAACGATTTTATTCCTATCTTCTGCTTTAGACTGGTGATCTGGGTCTTGATATCGGTGCTCCGGGAGAGCCTCTTGGATACAGACCAGATGGTGAGAAACGAGTAATACAAGTGTGTTATTTCTCCACCTTGCTCTTTACAAGACTCCTAATGGTTTCATATCTCTAATAGACCCCAGCTATCGTTCTTTCCACTCTGGCTACGGTCAGGATGGTCTGGGTATGGATGGCATCTTGGAGCATGAGATGGGTGGCCACCACCCTGGAGCAGATTATCCAGTGGAGGGGCTACCGGACCTGGGCCACTCTCAGGACCTGATGGACGGCCTGCCCCCTACAGACTCTAATCAGCTGGCCTGGTTTGACACAGACCTGTAAAAACGCACTTACGGTCTAAAAGTAGTAAAGGTATGGTAGCGTTCATGATGGTGATATTCAATGCATTCAGCTTGTTTGGTGGCTTTGTTTATTAATGATGTCCTGGTGTCTCTGCAGCTGTATTGTTGAATGAACCTGCATTGTGATTTGACGAGCTGTGGAAGGTTGGCCGGAGGGCGGGCTAGTGTTTCAGAAAGTGCCTGACACACACAACACACTTTTTGCAGAGAAAAGGGAGATCTATAACGGGAGGCTGAAGACGTCGGACTCCTTTTATTGCTCTGACCCTTTTGTTTTATTTTGCCCCGGATGGAAAGATGCAAGTAGAGAGGGATTTGATGCGGATGCTGACGAGTGCACACGATAAAGATCTTTTACGATGGAACTATGAATCTTTTAACCTTTTTGTTTATTACACGTTTTTCAACTTGTTGTTTTTTCATAAAACTGCCTTTTCATGGTACTTACCCTACTTTGTTTTAAAACACCTTTGTTATTCGTTTTTGCCATCATTTGTATTCCTACTTTTGTTTTTAAGCGTCTTCTAAAATGTTACTGGACTCGCCTCATCGGTTTCTGGATCTTTCTCACGTGCTAGCGCAAGACACTAATCTCACTTATGTAATCTGACTGAAAGTGTAATAATGTGTAGCTTTTTATATGATCGGTTGTAAAATGGTGGTTGTTGGGAGTAAAATTATATGCATTCGTACAAATGCTAAAAGTTGAACAAAGCCGTTTTCATTGTCACTATTGTTCCAAAAAGGGTGTGGATGCAGCGCGGGTGGGACGGGTGGGTGTAGATTGGGGTTTATGGGGTATACACAGAGACAGAAATCTTTTCTATGCTATCTGGAGGTATAGTCTCTATGGAAGCGACGTCATTGTTTAGCCAGTGTGTCGTGTTTTGGAAACATGAATGATAACGTGGCTAATCAATAAAAGACTTTAATCCCATTCTCCGTGTTGTCCGTCTCTCTGACTCGTGCCTGAGCAGAACTTTGTATTTGTGAAAGCATTTTTTTCATGTTAAATATGCAATGTAACTTTGGGATAAAGTACGTTTTCATGAGTCTTGACGTTTAACCGGAAAGTCACCAGTTTGATTCCCAAAATTGGCACAAAAAACACTACTGAGGTGCCCATGAGCAAGACTCCAAACCTCCAGTTGCTCTGTAGGTGCTGACTGATGTATTTGCACACGGTTTGTCTTGATGCATTTTATAAACACTGAAGACATCTTAAAATTAAAAACTGGATTTTAACCACGGGGGTATTTAAATCATCTTAACGTGTAATGCTCTGTTCCCCATTACAGTAATGAGGTTCTTGTTTCCCATTAGAAAAGTGACTGTTGAAAGTGATGTGTAATTAATTCCACTCCAAAACAAACTTAATGATGCTAAAACAGGCTAAATGTACTTTGCTGGTATTGGGGTGACATGACCCAGATGTATTATGAACAGGTTTTGTGAGACTCACCCAGTTTGTGTCATCAACAGTGGCCGTGAATGTGCCATTTTATAAGGCCTATAAACTTTTGAAGCTGTTTAAATGGGTCAAAAAGATTCCCGTTTCCGTGGCCCGTTCTTCATTTCTTCCTCCTCTGAGGCGTGTGATGTAGCCACTTAACATCTTGGTGTCTCTGTGAAATCAAAGCGGAAAATTCCCTATCAGTACATCAGCCTTAAAGGAGAGCAGAAAAACTCAGTTCTCTTATCTGAACGTATTTGTGTTGAGACTGGAGGAGATGAAATTGTGCTCGTGTACACACACACACACACACACACGGGTGTATTAACTAGCTACCCCTCTTTTCTAAATGGGATACATATGAGCTTCAGATCAAAGTGTGACTTCCTTTATCTTAACGGATGTCTTACATTTGACTCAAGTCGGTTGGATTTAATTAACACGAACTGGCAGCAGTTCTGATACAATGCATTCATCTAATGTAAGATGTGCGTTTCAAATGATTCCTATCTGTTCCCTGTCTGGTATCATCTATAATCCCGCAAACTACAGAGAAGAATTTGATTTGTATGTTTTATGGACATGATTGCGAAAAATATGAAAAAATATATATACAGTGTCCTGCGTACGTTTTGGGACAGTAAAGATGAATGTGCTGTGTCTTCCTCTTATTTGTAGCTTTTGAATTCATGCAAACGCTGATGTACCATTAACGGAGCTGTTAATGGTTATACTGCAATGAAACTGTACGTTTTATGAATGTCTCTTGTCTCTCTCTCCATCTCTTTTATTCTGCATGAAGAGGAATGTCACTGAGGCTTTGCCAAACAGCAGCTGCAGTCTGATGTGTTGCCAGAGCGCTTTGTGCTGAGCAGCCCACACCGCCTCCGCAAAAATCACACTCACCCCCTTCTTCAGATGGAAAGAGAGAGGGTGGATTGTTTTGCCCTCTTTGCATTGAGGGTGGGGCAATGCATTTACACAAATGGGAAACTCCGTCCCCCCTTAAAAATAACTCCCTGAACTCAGTCCCCCAGATCCCGCGAACTTCAGCCCTGTACATACACCAATCCAAAATACTTAACTATTAAATCCTGTAGACTCTGACATGCGCGTCTGGAATGAGACATGAAGTCACAACATTAGATCTTAGAAGAGAAAGGTGAGATTTTGGCTGCCCTAAAGAGGCAGAAAGAGACAGACCAAGAACTCTGTGACCCTCCCTCCCACACATTCTCCTTCCTTGAGGCAACACACCTGTGTGGACAGACGTCTGTGTGGGAGACTGAAGATCAAAGCTCAGCGAAAGATCATGATACAGAGTCTGTCAATCCCCAGCACTGTAAAGACAGGAAGCTGAAGTGCTTGCAAGACAGAAAGATAGTTCATTGCAGTTCAGTTTTCGTTTTGGAGAAATATGGGTTACAGGGGGAGCTATTGATACTGGTTATTATCTTAGTGCAGATCTTTAAACAACTGTAATTAAATTTAGTGCACAAGCCATTAAAACAGCACTAGTGTGAATTGTAATTTGAGTGTTTCTTAATTACTGTTTCTTGCTAAAGGCAAGTATCACTGTTACAGGGCTGTAGCTGTAGAGGTTAAATATGAGAGTGATTTTAGAGGGCCCACAGGTGCAAAAGGGCCAGTAACAATTCAAGCAGTATTGTGTTGATGTAAGGGGCCCCGAGCAATACACAGTCAAGGTGCACTGAATCCCTAACTATTGAACTGACTGTTTATATATTAGGGGTATTTAATACTCTAACCTCAAGTATTAAAAAACCGTGCATAACTTTTCCCAGACCACTTAAACGATGAGGCCTCAATTTATGTGGCAACCCAAACACCCTAGCAACGCACTACAAACAACGCCGTGTACCACAGAAACCATACAGCAACTCACCATTTCTTTTAGACAATATGAAAAGGTAGTTTCATTCAAATCTACAGTGTTTCGAAACACAAATACTTGTGGCATATTGCAGAACTCGCAGAGCCCCAACCTACCATAACAAAGTATCTTTCTAATAAACTTAAAGCTACAGCTGAGCTGTTGAATTTGATGAGCTGACACAACACACTCGGGTAATTCAGCCTGTGGATAATTCAGTAGGCGCGTCCTGTTCCTTTAAGTGTTCGTTTGCTGCCAATGTACATAAAAGGCTGGAAAGCCCTGCAAACACACTTACGGAGACACACGCGCTTATTCAGCTGCTTTCACAAGAGCAAGGGGACTGTTGCCTGGCAACCACAGGGATTTATTGCAGGAGAGGCACTTATAGGCACTCTCGCACTCATGCTCCTCCGTGCACATGTGTACAGGTGTCTGTTGGTAGGGCAGGGGGTTCTGGGTGCATACAGACACACACCTGAAACAGAGAGATGAAAGCTTGCCTTTTCTTTAGATAAAAGAGATGAACCGTGATGTGAACCCGGGTACTGTGTGTTGTCTGCTAATGCCCAACCGGTTTAGTTAAGAGCGAGGACAGCAAAGCTTCATTATGACTGCTGTGTAAAGAGAGAAGATCATGAGCCAGTGATGTCACGTATGATGTCATTAATTACGATGTTAGAGCCATCGAAAAAAAAATCACACACGAGATCGCTGTATTCTTTTTCTTTTAGTTTAGTCTCTTTCTAGTTTTATTTTAGTGTCTGTTTTCTAGCTCTTCTCTAATCCTTCCAGTAAATGTTGTCTACTCATATTAAATAAATGGACAATTTCAGGAGAAGCATCTCAATCCGGGTTACATGAGCCAGAAAGGAGATCTTAATTAAATCTCCTGAGCCATAGAAGAGCATTGTTTGAGCCATATAAACTTCTCAGAAGCAGGTAAAGCATCTTTACACGTTTCAAATACTTTTACATACTTTTCATTTTGTACATTGACGTGACGCCAAACTGATATTTTCTGGGAAATCAGACCCGACTGTTAAAATTATAAATCATTATCATAACTTTACAGTTCAAATTGGGGGAAGGTATAGAGACATGTTTTAAACACTGATCTATCATGTACTTGCTCAAATAACGAATTGTTGCTTATTTTTACGCCCCCAAAAGTTACAGATGAAAATACAGTTACACAAAGAGTAAAACGAGAGTAAAACAAACTGAACAGGAATTTTACAAGTCTTAATGCGGTTTTCTTTATGAAAATCTGAAAACTGTATTTTAGCTGATACTCTATCTCTCTTCTCCGAGTGTCTCTTAATCTCTCAGCCCTGGGCTCTAATTAGCTCTTAAGTCGAGTCTTTGTGGCACTGAAATGAAGGAGAGGAAAATGGGGGGCAGGTTGGGTTAGACAGCTGAAGGAGTCTTCAGATAAGTGAGACTGGAATTTCACCTGCCTGCGCTGCACAAAGAGGGTCAAAGAGACAAAACTGCATCTTAGATCACGTGTAAAATGCAGCATGCGCAGTACGTCTGCAGCTCTCGCATATAAGGGAAGACATTAGGAACATATTCAACACACATTCAGCAGTTTATAATGCAAATTTTTGTTTGTTTTGTGATTGACATTCAGATTTCATATGCATCTATACATCCAATACCATTTACAGCCCTTGAGCAGTGTGTGTGTGTGTGTGTGTGTGTGTGTGTGCATTGATCCTCTGAAAATACTCTATGTGTGACCCTCACAACCCTCATCGCTAGGCTGGAGGCAGTTGGGGTGTCAATCATGCTTTGCTGGGAAAGATGCTGTTTCTTATTGCCGCAGGCAGGTTTAACGTAAGCCACACCCCACTGACCCGTGACAGTGCACAGGGAAATCAAACACGGTGACCTGTGATCTCCTGACCCTATGACCTCCCAAACTCCCCTACCCACTCTAATAAGCAGTGTCTTTATGTGTGTGTGTATATGTGAGAGAGAGAAGACGATGTGTGTTTCTCACAGCGAAGATTATTGTGATCGACAATCCTTCCGTCTCCAGTGTAATCTCTATGGCTAATGAAAGCTCAGTTTACAAGCCTACACAGAGCAGTCTGTGTGAACACACACACACACACTTCAGTAAAAACACGCATAAATACACATTAAGTAGTGCATGTCCCTCCTAAGCTTTGTGTTAGTCACGCATTAAGCATACAAAAATCCTTTACTGCATTTGAAAAACACATCCTCACAACGCTAGGGGTGTTGTGAGTGGTTGCCAGAGTGTTGCTATGAAGTTGCTAAGGTGATTTGGGCGGTCATAGGTGATTTGGGCGGATATTCTGGATCCTAGATATGGCTCAGGTTTTTATTGGGTTTTTTAATCCACGAGGAAAATCATAAATCATAATTGTAAGTAATTTCCCACATTGCAATGCTTAGTTTAGCATGCACCACTAATAAAATAACAACCATATGTGTCCCCCATAATCTAACAATAATACAGACCCTCTCGTGAGGAGGTTTAAGAATTATCAGGAATTTAATACCAAAAACCTTCCTTCTGACTCATCTACAGGGAACGTTTTCAGAACATTTTCAGAACATTCTCTCAAAGTTCTTGCAGTAACATTAGTAGACCATTTCTTTAACATTCTGTATAGCACATATCAAAAACTTTACTCTTAAGTAGTGGAACGTTTTAAAATGTTTAAATAATGCTCTTTTAACCAAGCAATGACATTAATACAACATTTAAACAACCGGACATTTTGAATGTTCCTAGAACCTTATTGACATTGTTGGTATATAATGGAAACATTACAGAAACGTTCAAGCTAAAATCGTTAGCTGGGGAATCATATACTGAACTGCATCGCAGTGTTTGAAGGTTACATAAATCTTGGTTCACAGCTCCAGACCCCTGATGTGATGGAAAGCATGTACTCGCTGTGTGTGTGTGTGTTGGAGTGTAAATTCATGCTGAGATGTGCCTACATCCATCACTGTAAAAAGCTTCATTAACTGACTCTGCACAATTCCCATCTGTTAAGATTTTCTCCATCTGAAGCTTCTCTGTGTTTTCAATGTAGACCACAGCCATGAAATGAGATGGAGAGCAAATGGAGACATTGTCCTGTTTCTCTGATTTTCTTCAGAACATACTAATGCACATGCATTTTCTCGAGTGTTTCTGTGTATCTGCGCTCCGATTTGCTCTTTAAGCCCCAGTTTAAGTGTGCAGCCTTATTTACCCATCTACCACAGAACATTCTTAGAACGTTGTCTAACGTTCTCTAAAGGTCTCTCAAAGTTACCTAAAATTGAAAACGTTGCTAAGTGATACATTTTATAAACATTACAGAATTAAAAATTTTGAATGACGTTCTTGGAACCAAGCAATAGCATTAATACAATGTCTAAAAACTGGACATTTTGAACATTTCTAGAACTTTATATAAATAACATTTTTATTGTTTTTGATACCTAAAGGAATATTAGAGAAACGTTCATACAACCTAATATTGTTAGTTAGGGTAGGCTGTGCTCTACACATTTTGTATAGCTTTATTCTTGAGAATTCAGTCTCCTGAGCTATCTCTAAGCAATAGAATTTTCCTGTGGGGTTCCTGCATCATCAGTGCATTAAAAAATGTAAAAATAGAACGTTCGATGACCTCATCGAATATGGCCCTGGGCTAATAAGTTCTACAACTCTAAAAATCCCTTAGGGTGGGAAAAGCAGACAGTCGACTAATGACCCTTTTGTGAATCAGCTGCATTTATGCATATGTTGTTCTCCAGGAGAGAGACCATCATTTAATTGGGAACAGAAATGCTGAGGCTTCCGTGTTTGAAAGCAGGCGAGTTCACTTGAGTGACAGCAGCTCAGGATGAATTGGACAGGAGCCTCTGCCCAGGGGATTGGATATCTTTTTGATGGGTGGATGCAGCCACGCCCCTTTCTGATGACCAGACACTCCCTCCAGCTCCCAGAAGACTTTGCAGGGGGCAGGAGAGACACCATCCACGGCCTGCTCCTCGTTTTTACTCCTTTTCTTTCTGCCTTATCCCTTTTTCCCAGGGGATATATGGTTGGTTAGGCTCTCAATTGAGTGAGTCATTTTTAAGCGAAACCCAAGAAGCAGCAGAAAAAGACAGACAGAACAGAGCTATAATGTTGAACTCAGCAGAGAGGTGTGATAAATGTGTTAGATTGTGAAAGCAAGCATTCATGTGAGAGCAATTTTCTTTGATCCTGACTGAAACATATGCTCCTTAATACGCTTTCACTAAGCAAGTCAAAGCAGGGTTCATTATGAAGGAATAACGTAATTTGTGGTGGGCTTGTGCAGTTAGAGGCTCTATCTGTTTGTGGTATTGGAGAGTGTTTACACTGTAACGTATTTTTGTAAATGATTATGACGCTAATGGACATCATTGTTGGCTGTAATCAAGGGCCTCTTTGAAGTAAACAGGAGTCTGGACAGCATCGAGATACGCATAAAGGCCCAGCAGTGATGTTAGGACTGAGCAAACACACACACACACAAACACACACACACACACACACACAAACATTGATCTTTCAATACATATTTATGCTTGACCACAAGTGACACCAAACAGGCGGATAATGAGGGCCACTGGGATATCTCTGGTTCCCCCAAGAGGCCCTAATTTCTCCCTCCCTCTCTCTCTCTCTCTCTCTCTCTCACAAACACACACACAGTGCACACACAAAGTTTGCCACTGTTCTCAGTGTGATTGACCTTCCTTTACACACACACACACACACACACACACACACTACAAACACACTACTCACAGATTAAAAAAGAAAGGCAGGATATTCTGACATCCAACTATATAGTCACCTTGAGTCACTATAACATTTATCATAAAATCACAGTGTTTGTTTTTAAATCTTTTTTACCAAAATGTAAAGGGTAAATGATTGGCTGTTTACCATGATCACCACTCTAGCTCCGCCTTCCATTTCTGTTTATGTGTGCTATAAATTAAGTGTTATACAAACCGTCAGCCATTAATTGAGATCTCCAGGGGGAATTTACACGCTCAAGTCCTCCATCTTCAACAGCTACCCAGCTAACAGGGAACGTTCTCAGAACATTGGCAAATGTTCTCTTATAGTTCTATTAAAGTTCTATTAAGTTCTTGCAGTAAAACGGTATTATAAAGCTGCTAGTGAACGTTTTGAAAATGTTACAGAAATAAAAATGTATGAGAAATAGAAATAGAAAATAATTTCTAGAAATAGAATAAAAAATGTTTGAATAACGTTCTTATAACCAAAGCAATAATGTTACTAACAAACAAAAAAAACAGAAACATTCCTAGAACATTCAAAATAACATTTTAAACTTTTTTTACTTAATGGAAATGTTAGGACAACGTTCTTACAACCTAAAATAGCCATCCTGCTTCACCCCTATGAACACCATAGATCAGTGTTTCTTATTAAAACATAAACAGATCCTCCCTTTCAATTAAAGAATGAACCCACAGCTAAGGTACAAATGTGAAATGACTTTGTAAAGGTGTGTTTGTATGTGTCTGCATGTTGTTTCTTCTATAATAGTCATCTGTCCTTGCGTCTCCTTTGAATTTGTCAAAGTCAATGGTAAACAAAAGTGACAACAGTGATACAATGATGAGCAGCCCTAATGCCTCATTCATCCGCAAAACACACGCGCAGTCCCCACACCGCCACTTTAATGGATTAAATATGGATTAAGCCAATTTGCATATGGATTGTTTTATCAAATATTTTTTCCAAGGATGAATGAGGTGCAGTTTTCGCAACACGGTTTGTGAACGCATATTTTTTTTTATTTGACACCCTGTAAACAATCACTCACCGCTCGCCTGTCACCAGACAAGATGAATCGGAAACAAATTGTCTTTCTCCTTGTATTTCTTCTTTCTCTTTATCTCTCGCCTGTCACTGGCCATCCCTCCATTCATTAGTGTCCATACTGTCTTTAACTGTACTCAAAGATTTGGCATTTTGTACAGATTTATTTAAATGCATGAAAGCACTGAGTGTTGACATATGTTGATTAAAACGCAGCTGAGATCATTCATTACGATCGGTAAAGATATTCAGAAGTCAGTGAGCCGAAGAAATATCTTAATTATACACGAGGCACACAGCCGTCAGCATGATTTAATTCAGTAATATCACACGGGCTAGAGCGCTGGCGTGCTAAATATCAGCACGGCTGTGATTCAAGACAAGGCCGCAGGTACCACGAGTAATCACAGCTGTACTTATAATCAATTCCACAGTACGACTGCAAATGTGATATTGCGATATCCTAATTGTAATACACTTAAGCATTTGGCAGACACTTTTATCCAAAGTGACTTACACTTGTACATATGATCAGTACGTGTGTTCCCTGGGAATCGAGCCCACAACCTTTTATGCTGCTAATGCAGGAACAGATAATATTAAGCAACATGCATTTCAGACAAAATTTGGTCAGTTCATCTTCTTGTTTTCTGCCAACAGAAATTGTTCAAAGAAAGCCAAGGAATCAAGCTTTGTGTGTTGCCAAGCAACATCTACATTGTCAGTCTGCCTGAACAATCTTGGACTGATGTTTGGTCAAAACTGTATTTAGTATATCCGTTCTCTTGTAGATTTAACTTCTTTTAAACATTGCTTGTCAAAGGCATTTAATGAAACAACACTAAAACCATCTTTTATTTTTGTCCTCAGCTTAGTTTTGACAACTTCTTCATTATGGGAAACGTACACATAGGTCTTATATATAGATATATTTATACACTATTTA
>JAZGTJ010004756.1:0-29697 GCA_036877575.1 Botia almorhae
TTAAATAAGAAAAATCTTTTCCTTTCACCTTTCCTTCCCTCTGTTCCTGCTTTCCTCCAATCATCTGCTCCGTGCAATCCTTCCTGCAGACCATTCTGGAGGAAGATGTGGAAGACCCTGTTTATCAGGTAATGCTTTATTAATAATTATGAACAGTTTGCTGAACGTGCGCTGTTGTATTAGTCTGCCTCTCACTGTCACAATAAACAGGCTATCAGTTCAGTTTAATTATTTAATCTGTACAGAAATAAATAATTCCACTCCATTTTCTCAGCTTTTTCTTTACTCGCTCAGAATGAATAGGTCTTGTTATTTCATCATTTGTGTGTATAAATAAACAGTGAATTGTCACTTTTTACGATTTCTTGTACATTCTGGTACAACAGTATCGATCCCTGGAGCCTCCCTAGTTTATACTGAACAACAGACAGCTTTAACACAACCCATCTGGGCTGCATGTGTGTGTTTATATGCTTCACATTGCCTTTCTGTATTGTCCACTGTGTACCATATAGCAAGAATCTGTGTAATAGACAAATATACTTCATTCAGTGAATGTGTAGGCCAGATGTCCTGGATATACTTGCGTATATGGACCAGATATCTAACAAATTCACCTTTATGTGATACCAATGCATGAAATATATTGCAATTAGACTGTATACCTATGAATAGCAGGACAGTTTGTCTATTAGCTACAAAGTAATGGAGAAAGGAGAAACATTGATTGTAGGTTGTACATCGGTTGTACACTTCATGCTTAAGAATCAATTATTATTTGGAATGGAGAACTGAGAAAACCAGAGAAAATTATTAGCCAATGGCTACAACTGTGGCACTGAATAAATTAGCCAATGACGGCTGTAGTTTTTAAATGGAAAAGACCAAAGCCATTAGTTCTAATATCACCAAAAGTGGAGATGGTTGTGCCATTAGCATTAATGTGGTCTAGAACAGAGAGGAATTAGCGATTATCTTGAATGTTGCTTGTCAGAAAATATCTTGGCCCTGTGTGGTTCCTGCATTATAGAGGAATATATCACAGATATGAGAGTGAATGGGTCTCCTGTTATATAAACAATCCTTACAGTCAGTGGCTAGCTTCCAATGCTGAGACAGATTTGTTAGCAATGCTAAGCTATCGTCCGTGTTGAAAAGAAAACTGCTTAAACCAGCTAAAGCTAGCCAATTTCCCAATCTGGCCATTACTGTATTTTTGCTGGTTTAGCTGGCTGACCATCTGACAATCCCTAAAACCCAGAAAAATGTGGTCTGTTTAAATAGTTTTTCCTCACATAGATTAACATGCCTCATTAAAGAAACATGAAGCGTTATGTTTTAGACTGTGATTTATTTCTCCTTAATGTTGTACATATTATACTATCACCCTGTTTGCAGGTACAGAGACGGGGGAGTATAAATCAACAGAAAATGTAGCAATAATGACATTTTAAAGGCAGTTGACAAGCTGAATATACACGAGGCATGAAACAACAAGAACATCTTGCAATTCGGTCTTATGATTTTATCTGTTATTATGATATTTTTTAAGCTGTGAAGAGTGAATCATTCATTCATTAAAGCGATCATAGTTGTACGTGTAAATTACAAGAGCAAGAGAACTACAAGCTTTGCTAGGCCAGTGCATGTTGCTAAAGGTCAAGATGGTAACCATGAGATGCTATCTGCTATCCTTCAGGGGTGTGTGGGGGTCACTGCTTCGCTCTTGAGGCCGAGACCAAACTTGACTCTGTGTGATCAATCAGTCTTCATTGTCTCTTTCCTTTTTGCTGTCCCCTTTTTTACCTTTGCCTTTTTATCTTCCTCTGCTGCCGATGTTAGTACATTGTATTTGAGGCAGGACACGAGCCCATCCGTGACCAATCAGAGGAGAGCATATATCAGGTACACAACCAAATCCCTCCCTTATGTTCTTAACAATGGTAGTAGCTTGATTATATGAAATGGACACATAACCAAAAGTTAAGGCAGAAACTACAATACACATTCACTATTAACACATTCGTCATATACAGTGATTTAGTTTATGTTAAGATTTAAACTTTGCTAGGAACGATATACATATAATTAGTACAGATATATTTAAACCATTTTATTTATGTCCATACAAAAGTTTTTGTGGGACACCCCCACCCTCCAATCACAGGCTTACTTTTTAAACCCCTTCGCAAAATGCTCTAGGAAAAATATCTGTTCGGTTGTTTAGCTTTGTAATTAGTTTGGTTGCTTTTCTCGATACACAATATAATCTGTCAGTTTGATAAATCTATGCATAGGCTTATCAATGAAAGCTTTCAGAGAACTATACTCAGGTTTTGATATAAATAAGCCCATAGGGAGTCTCTACATAAATCTCCATTCTTCTTGTTACAACACTTAAGAACAAACCCAAGGTTTGATGGTACAGCAACTGACAGCTCCTCTGTTTACCTGCCAGAGTCCCACCTGCGTATTAGAACAGAGGGCTACGCAAAGCCACACTAATTTAGCGTGACGGCCCTTTCAAAGATTTACACCCGGCAATGTTTTTGTGCTCCGAACACCGTGACCATGACAACAGCAGGTGTTGTGTCCTCAGGTGCAGTTTTGTTTTGTCACCTGTGGCCTAAGTCAAAAAAAGTGACACTAGCAACCCAAACACATCAGTACCCACAGCACTGCGCCAAACTGTGTTCAAACCATCACAGAACAAATTCTACCCTCTAACCTATCAAATGTGTGGAGCGGCTCTCGAGTGTTAACCTGACACTTCACAAACTTTTTCACCCGTTGGTGATATCGGGAGCGACATCGCAAACTCAGGAACATGAAAGAGGCACCAGCTTGCTGTCACATAAAACCAGGAACCGCGGAACGCCTGATATCAATATCAAACAACAAGACAGATCGTCCGAGTCAAATAAAATTTGTGTGAACGACACTATTGATCCTCGCCAATGGCAACAAAACAGAAAAATGGCCAGAACTCAACAAATAGAACTAGATTCTCGTGAACGTGTACAGTATGTCGGTGATCATAACTTAAGTTTAAACCTACGATTTAGAGTCACTGTAAAATAGTTTTCCACAATGAGAATGTTCCCTCTGCCTAAACTATAACTGTAACCTAAACTATAACTGTAACTGTGTAGCAAATCACAGTTCAAGTCTCAAATAATGTTCATGGCTGTGATCTATTGGTTATTTTAAAATATATATTTAAAAAAAATTAAAGAATTAATAAAAAGGAAATAAATTAGCACAGGAACGTTTGCCAGACTCAATAACATATATATAAGTACAATATAAGTACAATAGTCTGATTTAAAACAATATTAAGGAAAACTAAACTGCATAATGCCACACACAGCTGCATCTCATAGCAAAATAATCAGTATGACCAAAGCTAACACTATGTATCAAAGACAGCCTTAACCTCCAGTGAGCCCCTGGGGGCCCAGATGGTTAACAGGCTCCAACACAATTTACATGCTGTTGCTGAAATGACTGTTTCCAAGCTGAGCAGAGTGGAGCAACATTCTGTGGTCCAGCTTGAGGAATTGCTCTGCTGTGAGACAAGCATCAGGTCTCTCCTCTGCCCTTTCTCCAAATGAAAGCGTAAGAATGATAAATCACTGCTATTTCAGTGTGATCTTTGAAGAAAAGAAAGGGAAGGATCACTTCAGGAGTACGATCAAATAAAAACACGGCGCCAGTCAGTCTCTCGGAAAGTGGCAAATTAACAACAATGGCAAATTAGAGAGAAAAGACGTGACAGAAACAGACAAAGAACCGTCTCATTTGCGGAGGAAAATCCATTATGGGACCCAGTGACTGACCAAGATGAATCGTTGTAATCATAATAAATGTGATCTATTTTAATATAATATAAAAAATTAGCAAATAAAATATCTAAATACATGTTACCGTTTAATTAGAATTTCTATAACGCACTATATTCAGCACAATTGTAACAGTATTTAAAACACACAGCACATTGTACACAGATCATCTTTCATTTAGGAAGCAAAGAGTTTACATTTTTTGACCTTTGACATCTGCTGCTGAACCCTGAACTAATGGTAACCTGTCATGTCAACTGCGTTTGGTTGGGCTCCCTGTCTACACCAGGTCCCCACCAGCCAACAAAAGGAGGGAGTTTATGACGTCCCAAAGCGACATCCAGTGAGTGGACCTGTGTGTGTCTGTTCATGTGACTGTCGTTTGCCTCTTTATGACAAATCTTTGAGTATGTAAAGCACCAAGCATCAAGCATGTCCTTCCCACTGTCTTGAATTCCTGTGTGAGGTTCAACAGCACCATTCCCTGGCTTTCAGACTGTGCTCTCCTAATTTTATCCCTTGTGTTTGTTTGTTTTTGGCTGGTTGTGTATATGTGTGATTTTCTGTTCGTTTCATGATGGCTGAGGGCCGTTCATGGCGTTACGTGATTGGTTGGTTTTGCATGTACGCTTGCCATCACATCATGATATGGGCAGCTGATACGTTCATGGTGGCATTGTGTTGTGGACCCCAAATTAATTTCACACCATTAGTGTGTCTGAATTACGCACGATGTACAATAAAAACAAACTGTCTCTCTGTGCTGTAGTTTTTATGGGTTGACATTTAAATAAGAGATAGCAGACATTCACCTTAAACATTCAAGAACCAATTACACCAATAAATCTCCAGAACTAACTAAATAAAGATGTATATATCAAGGAATTGATATATACATACACTTCTGTTTAGAAAATGCCTGTTAACACTGTCAAATATTAGAATAATTTGTGGACCATATAAATCATATAAATTTGTGTATATATAATTATACTCAATGAATGAATGACTAAATGAAAAACTGAGTTACAAACTGATTTTTCACCAACATTTTAATGGTTTACCACAGTCAGACCCCAAAAACTTATGATGTTGACAAAACATTTTGCATAACATACATATATAACATGACGAGTTTTTTGGCAACACTACAATAACCAATCATAAAATATACTTACAATAATAATAATTATTCTACAATTTGTGTGACAACAAAATGTGATTGTGAACTTTGCTATCTCTCTTTAAATGGTAGACTTGCCCGTTTGCCCTCCATATTTATGTTCTGATTCCAAATGGCTGATCTTTCATATGTAGGCCAGTGTCTCTGCTGTCTGTACCTCTCTTGTGTTATAGCTGCTCTGTTAATTCAGTGAGTCTTAGCTCAGCTGAGTCTAATACAATCCTCAGTATTTGGTTGTTAAGATCTTAGCCGACCTGGAAAACAATGTTTCAGCTCGGATGTATTTTTCAGCCCTCGCGTCACCCCGTGCTGCTTTCCGGCGTCGCCTCATCCATCATGTTCTCAAACACCTACTCACTCTTTTCTCCTCCTGTCTCACACATTTTCAGCATTTCTATCTACTGTTCTATCTGGGTCGTGTGGCCTCTCGATCCAGCTTTCCTTTGCTTTATCGTTTCTGTAAAATCTGTACAGCTGCAACTCATGAAATATCTCTTAGCTCTGCAGAATTAGCTTTAAAACCATTAGGCTGTAAATCTGTTTAGTATTTTACATTAGTTTAAACAGGGCTATCTGCCCTCGAATAGCACAGCATTATGCGTTATTAAATGTTGTTACATTTCCATACCATGCTAGTCTATTGCATCTTCCACAAACTACAGTAGCCTTCAGCACCAGTCTGCAAGATGAAAATTGCACCGAGCAAATTACGTTCTGCCCTAGTTTTTTGGGCATGTTTGCATTTTTTGCTGATTTACATAATTTCTTCAGCGATCCGGGTGCTAAAACACTGTAGACAGTCCAAGCTAATAAACATCACTATCTTTTTGAATTTTTGAAGTTTATGTAAAATCCAGAGTTAATGATAAACAGCAACAACTGAATAACTTGAGTGTCCATTTCCTGTTTTCTTTAATGTAGGTCACCACTACTCTGACGCTTGTGGTTATATGAGTCTCAATGAAATGAGCAGCACTTTAAAAGCTCAAGGAACATTGTGAAGACAATAATTTACTCCTAGCTGACAGTTAATTGGCTGCAGTGAAGGCTGATGGATTGTGGGAAAATAAGTGAAAAACATTCAGAACTAATACAATTACACAAAAGACTAATATTTACCTGTGGCACTGTACTATATGTTGCCAGGGAGACTGTTTAGTGTAAACAGTCCATTTATAAAATGACATCCTGCGAGTCATAGTTTCTCACTAGGAGAGGCATCTTGTTATAATAACAGATAAAGAGGTGGTTATCAGTACTCATGATACCAATCAGTAATAAGGTGTCAGTTGCATGCAGGGTACTTTGACTGACACAGTTCATCACTATGGGACCCAGCTGTCATTTTTCCCATTATCCTCAATGGTGATCCCCAAGGGTGTGTAAAGAGATTGATTTGATGGCATCTCTTGGGCTGGTAATATTACAGCCATTTAATTCAGCTACTGGGCCCAGTAAAGAACGACAGTTCCAGCTTAGTGACCTTCAAAATCAAACCGAGGTGACAAACACTGTCGCCATGGCAACATATGAAAGAAACAAATCAAAAATTCCCCCCAATTGTTCTGCCTCATTTGTGAAACACGAGCAGAACAAATCTTACTGTAAATCATAAAAAAATGTTACATAAGCAGTCACATATGCTACAGTTTACAATGTAAATATTTACAATATTAATGTAAATATTTAGTTTATTGTTTTATTACACAGATTTCAATGATCAGATTTCAGTGTAAGTAGTTTGTGAAACCTCTCTCATATAAATAAAAAATTATTTCTGCAGGTTTCATATATGAATTTCATTTGTGCATTGTGGGTCAGCAAATTTAGACAGTTGAAATAATCACCTAGATCTGCAAGCGAAGAAAGCTACATGACCCAAATCCTGTTGATGTTTAATGCTCAATCCCTCTCCATCACTTTGTCACTGCATCCCTCTTTCTTTCTTTCTTTCATATTTATTCATTCATTCATCCATGCACACATAATCTATAAATATATAAAATGTCATTAGCAGCGGCTTGTTTCTGCTAATCTCTCTCAGACGACTTTGTATAATTGCTTCCGTATCTGAAACATTCTTTCATTCTTATGGCTAGACGCTAATACAAAATGGCAAGCTGTAACTAAGAGAGGCTTTCAGACTTTATCATCTCAGGTGTCACCTGCTTCCGCAACACATGTCACTGACCTAGAGTCAGTTCTCACTTTTTATTACAGCATATGTAACATGTCTATGTATTTATGTATTGTTCCAGATGTTGTGTGTGTTTCTGTGTAACTTAGAGTTAATATTAAATCCTCCTCTTCAAATGTGTCTTACTTTGTTAGCCTGATAACTTTCAGGAAAACTTGGCAGAAACTGGAATAATTTGCCTTGGATAAATTGGATGTGTTTTGCTTTTCTTAACTGGATAAACATTTAGCTTGTTTTGATGAATGGAATATGTAGTAAAAGGGATAGTTTACCTAAAAATAAAAATGTTTACATTATCCTCCAATAAATTTAAACTTAAATCACTTCTGGGGAATACAAAACAAATGTCTCAGTGGTTTTGTGTCCACTCAGTGGAAGGCAATTAATGCCACTGTTATTTGGGACCAGTATACTTCAAAATATCCTCTTTTGTGTTCCTCAGAAACAAAAAGTCATACAGATTTGAAATGAAATAAGTGGGGGAAATTATCTAAGAATTTTCAGTTTTGGGTAAACTATCCCTTCAGACTTATCCAGCTAACCAAGTAAGTTGCGTTCGATGTGTTTGATTTCATAGCCAATCCTCTTCTGCTTCACTGTGTTGCATTTCAGCAGCACAGCAGTAAGAAGGAAGCGACTGTTGTTCATGGTCTCTTGCTCATCCCATGTTATCTCACAGGACGCCCATATAAGCCCATTATTTCCCCATTAAAGGCTGCTGGCAGCTGGTTAAAAATCAGTTCTTGTTTGAATACACTGTTAGGGACTGTGGGGTGGGATGTGAGTAAGTGAAGACAAATACAGTTCAGTGTTTGGCTCCAAACTGCTGCACTCTTGAGAGGTGATGTGGTAACATGCAGAGGCCATGAACAGATATGTGAGGTAGTGAGGTAAAGCAGGTGGAACCTCACCTGTTTCATCGATCCCATTTAATCCTACCTCATCTTTCAAAAACGAATTTCATTTTACCTTCATTCATCCAATCCCAGCTGTGTGTGTGTGTGTGTGTGTGTTTAAATCCCATCTCATCTTCCATCTAACACCATATTATCATTGCAGAACAATCATAATGAACAGATCGATCTCTTGGATCTAGATACTGACCTGTTGCTGGTCACCAAGGTAAGGTAAAGGACAGTGATTAGCTGAAATTTCTCCACACCTACCCTTGACCTTCCCATGATACTCCAAGCTGTATTTTTTATGCAAATATCATAAAACTAAGGTTTATTATATCTATATATAATAAAAGATATTATAGCTATTAACCATTTTGTATTTCTAACTACGAGTCTTTGAGGTATTACCTAGTTTAGTAATGTTAGTAGCAATGTTAGTGTAGTAATGTTAGTTATCCCTAAGTTTCTATAAAGTGTTAATGAGAAGATCTAGTTTTGTATACTGGGGTCTCTGGTGCCTGTGTATCTGGCTGGATAGTCCCTTGATAGTCTGTGGAGGTTTAATATCAATGTCCTAGAAAATGTGGTCCAACCTCCTCTAGTTTTAATCTAACTATAAAGTAATGACTGATGCTCTTTGGCCCACTCTAGATCTCAGTGGATTCCCAGCACAGGAAAGTAAATGTCACACTACCTGCTATGTGCAGTTTAGATCCCTGTTAAACCCCCAGTCTCCTGCTTTGTAGCTATTCCACCGGTCCCCCAACGACCTGGAAGTAGTCTACCTTACTCACACATGACCTTTCTTTTACACAGCCAAATGGCTTAGCTCTTATAGATGACCCCAGTCTGACCCCATCGAACAGGTCTTTGTGTTTCCATGACAACCGCGTAGCTTTTCTCCCTGTTACCATTTGCGTAAACTTGTACAGTGGTCTCAAAGGTCACACACATAGTCGCGTTATTGTGTTGCTCTTTGTTTTCCTTAAATTAGCGGAGACAGTAAATGCCAGCATAACATCAGGGAAGAGATTCATTCATAAACAATAAGCGTTTTAACCTTTTTCAGAGTAGGCGTAAAAAAATAAGCAAATGGACGTACGACAGCTTTTAAGAAGCGGCGCGGAAAAGCTTTTCTGTCATGTGCCAGTCACTTTAAAAGACTCAAAAACTGTTTAGCCGCTCCCAGCTAGCATTACGCTATCTGATTCATTTTCTGATAAACACACTCAGAAAATAAAAACCCAGAATATTTCTATGTATCTCATAGAAACGCATTTATTATTTTCACACAGTAAAAATTAGCCCATAATTTGTGATTTTATGCAAATCCACAGGCTTGTATTAAAAGGCCAGAAATGTTTGGTGGTTAAATATATGAACTGAAGCAGCTGTTTCCCAGAGGAGCTGCTGAAAGATTACACTAACAGTAACAATTGAGAGATGTGGGAATGCATAGATGTAGTTCATTACCGCAATATGGAAAAGCATAATTCTTTACAAACACATTTAAAATGGCAATTCACATTACAGCCACTATCAAAAAATGTTTGTTTTGTTTACAACTTTTAAGACTACTTTCTAAAACTTTACAAACTTCACAATTACCCACAATGCATTTCTCAGAGCAATGCAGCTCATCAGAATGACTAAGCAGCTACAGTTAAGTATTTTCTTAAACACTGTGGATGAACTCCCTACCGGAGTACTAAATTGCTGCGTATGCGTTTCTATCTGTTTGTTGCACATGCCTGGTAGGTGCAATAACCCATCACCATCATCTCCTACATCACCCCACTCTCATTCCCATAATGCACCTTGTGTACCACTGTTTACTCAAGGTATGTGCCACTGTTCTGTGGGAAAGTTTAGACAGACCTTGCAGTGAATGTTATGGTGGAACTGTAATCTTTATCCTCTTCATCTGCAGAACATCAACCAGTTAGAGCTGTTTGGAGACATGTCCACCCCTCCTGATATCACCTCCCCTTCGGTAAGTAAACATGACCACAAAACATTATAAACTAAGAGTGTATTTTTAATAATGGAACGCGTACTATTTAAAACAGAAGGCAAATGTAGGTCATTCCAAAATCGCATACAGAAAAATTGTACACTATACAGTACATACTAAATTCCTATAAGCATAATGACATATACTTTATAGTTATGTTTAGGTTACTCTCTTTCATAGACCCCAGCATCTCCAGCTAACACCCTGGACCCTACACTGGCCCACCAGCCTCCGTCCGAACTGTTCGCCCCCTTCAACCCTGCCTCTGTACCCTCAGGTGGGAGAAATCTCTGTGGCTGTTGTTGTGTGTGTACAGAAGAGAATAATAATAATAATAATAAGACAATAGATTAAAGAGACACAGAGAGGGAAAGTGTGGGTGGTTGTGAGGGGGGAATGAGCAGGACTGAGGTAAATTAAATAATGTGTCTGGCTAGTTCTGCCTAAATAAGGTGTCCCGTTCTCCTGCTGTAGAATATGAATGCTCTCATTACCGGCACTGTGCTGATCTGCATGATAAATGCCTTGCGGAGGACACAGCTTTGTGTGTGTGTGTGTGTGTGTGTGTGTGTGTATGATGCCTTTTTAACATGCCCATCTGTTTCAGAGTAATATCATATATTGTTTTATGAATTTATTTTTTAATAAGGTCTACTTATAAAATATTAGTCCACAAATAAATTGAGTTTACACTCATGACTCATAATTATTTTCTTTGCTGAACCTATATTTAAATAAAACACATTTTTTTGCTACTGTGCATTCTATGTAAATTTTTACGATATCACCATTTATCGCAAATGTATCACCTTATGATATGTCATGTTACATTGTTAGTTAAGAATGAGTAATAATAACTATATTTAGTGATTGTTTTGTACATTTTCTTGCCATTGTTAGTGTTAATTATATTGATATACAATATACATTATGTGGAACATATACTTTGCGCTGCCAATGTAAATTCTTCAGTAATGCTCACATTGTGATATCTGATCCAGTGTTTAAACACAAACAGCCTTTGTGCAGTGATTCTGTGGCCCTCTCTGGGACATCTGTTCCAGCCAGATTGACTTCCTCTGAAACAGTAAACAGTACAACGCTGATATGTGTGGAATCAAGTAGTGTATCATCTGCCCCATCTGTCTTCAATTGTCCCCTCAGTTCTTTTCCTCCAGAACTCCTCTGTGTTGTCAGTTCATTAACACCAGGCCTGAGTTTGCCACACATGTCCTGGTGGGATTCTTGCAGTTCAGTTATGATAAAATCACTTTGGTTTTGTTTGGATAAACAGTGAGAATTTTTTGCCAAGTTGCTTTAGCAGGTCTGTCCTTGCTGGCAGTTGTTTGTAAGTCACTTTGGATGAAATCTAAATGGCTACACACTGCTTAATTACTGTCTTATTTAAACAAAGTGTGAGGGACTGTGCTATATTGTGAATATAGTCATGGTTAAGTGTTAGTAGGTATATTCTATATTGGAATGCTTGCTTCATGTATGTCCTTTTTCATATATATTTATATATTTATGCCATTTTAAAACTGGTACTAACAAAAACATTAAGCAATACATTCATATGCAAATATATTAAACATCCGTACAACATTCGTAAACATCTATATTAAAATGCATTAGGCAGATTCATTAGGTGGTCTACCAATACGACATCTATAGGATAAGAATCATTTAATAGTCTGCTATATGTCATGCATAGTGATATGATACATTATAGCTGTTATTAAATTGTGCATGTTCGCATGGCTGTATATTGTATTGACCAATCAGCACTTAGCACCACATATTTGTGTCCTATATATAAGATCAGTGATGTAAACAAAACAATATACACAAAATGCATTTATATACTAAACTCACTACAGAAAACACTTGTTATAATAAATTAAATTACATTTTTCTCTTGGTTCCTCATAACAACAACATAAAAACAGTAGTAGCAGCTGTGACTGTTTATCACATTTTTTGGGGGGGGGATTATCGTTCCTTTGTGTGGGCAACCCAATCGTAGTGTGGGCAACCAAGTTCACATCCATATGTCGCACACAGCTGAATATTCCAGGCACATTTCCGCATGTCACAGAGATGGGATTTTATAATGTGAATCAGTGTTACCCACTGGAAAGAAAGAGCAAGATGCTGTAATGAAATAAGGCTCAATGGGACATCAGTGAGACTGTAGTAAATGGCCTCTTTAAAAGGGCGATGCTATTCATTAAGCCCAGCCTATTGTAAGCAGTAATTACGATAGTTCATCCGAGCCATAAAGACCTTTTCCATTATGAAAATCTAGGTCATCTTAGCACAGTCATCAGGAGATCTGTGGTCGCAGCCCCAAAAGTGCTTAACTGAATGTTAAAGGTTACAGCAAAAACTCATAATCAGGTGTATGTTTTTGAGCAATTCTTTAGGTATCTATAGGAAGTCCCCTTTGTTAGCTGTAAGTGCTCGAGTGTGCTGATTAATTGGAAAAGAGAAGAACAGATGGATTTGTTTGGCTGAAAGACAATGAATGAGACATGAATCTTTTATGCTTCTCATCAGGTTATGTGACGATGGGGGCCGTGCCACCCGCGTGGGCGCAGCAACAGTTTGCAGCTCAGGCTCCATTAGCGTTTGGAGTCCAGTCCCCGGTGCAGGTTGCCCAGGTCATACCAGGTGCTCAGCCTCTGATCTGGGGTCAGGCCGCAATGCAGCAGTGGGCCGCAATGGCAGGGGCTCACTTTTCACCCGCCGCTTTCATGCCTGCCCAGGCGGTAGGACCTCTTCCTGCTGCCATGTTTCAGACTTTGGCTTCCATGGCGATGCCCGCATCCTGCGAGACGCCAGCAGCAGCCATGGCCGGAGCTGTGGCGGGCACCTCCACGACCTCCAGTCCGCAGCATGGGGAGCGCACGCTGCAGAGACAGGCTAAGATGAGCAAGGAAATGTTTAAGGACTTTCAGATGGGAAAGCCACCAGTCATGCCTATGAAGAAGGGTGAGCAACCTAGCCTGTCCTGCAGTACGGACGCCCTCACCAGCTACTTCAGCAGAGTGGGAATGGGACAAGACACAGACGACTGCGACGACTTCGACATCTCGCAGATGAACCTCACACCTGTGACCTCCACCACGCCCTCCACCAACTCACGTGAGTAGTGTTTCAAACGTACGCTTGATGTTTATTAGTGTGATTTAAATGTGTTCCTAATTAAACATATTTTACTTGTCCTGGAACAACAATCTGCATCTTCATCCCTACCACTAACCCAAACCTGTTTCTAAGTCAGAGGCCAAATGAATAGCTGGCATTATCCTTGATCTCAATCCTTATTGGTCGTGAAACAACCTTTCAATCGACCAATCAGATTTTTGATCTGGCCTAGAAGGCCTATAATTATGGGGCTAAAACAACATTCACTATTGTTTCTCTCTGATTATAAGAGCTGGTAATAGTTAAGTTCGTGGTAAAAACAGGATTGCAGAAATTCCAGAACCAACAAAGGGTACTGATCCAGACAGATGTCCAACTGGGCCAAATCACAAGGTGTGACTTTGCCACAATATCCCCTATGTTTCCGTAGACCCAACACACATCAACACAGGAAAACATTCCCACATGGATAACCTTAATAACACACCATATGCCTTTCTTTCTCTCACCCCTGTCATGCCAAACCCTTAGGAGTACTGACACAGCCGTAAGGGCTTAATTCGTCACCTACCGCAAAAGTTCCAGCTCGCACCTCATCCGGTTTTCATCAACACGTTCTTTTTTACTCACCTGTTAGGTGGGCTATGATGCTGTTGCCCAGAAGGCATTGTTTTTAGTCGGCGTGAAAATGACAATTAGTGCTGCGTTGGGAATGACAGCGGTAGGAGAAAGAGTCAGTCACAGGCCCAGCTGTGCTGCTGGTGAGCAGTGTAATTATCACTGATCTCTGGGGAACCGTGTGCTGTGTGTTGGGCCTGTTTGGATCCTCTCACTCCTGTTGTGGTAATTATTGCTGCAAAGGAGCGCCGCACATCTGCACATAAGCAATCCCTCTGTGAGGCACCGTGTGAGAGAGACACTCGTTTATTAGGTGACAATAAAGGAATTTTGATCCACAAAGGACGATTTCTGTCAGCATTTGGGTTTAACTTTATAAGTTTGGTTCCAGTGAATGTATGGATAAATAATCAATGTATGTATAAACCTAAAACAAGTTGTTCTAGGTGCAAATTCTTCCCAGTTTGCATCAACCAACATCGTTTTTATTTACTAAACCACACATTAAACTTATTCCTACCTGCATTACAATTAATCTAAAATTACTTAGGCTCAGAGACCACATAATTTTATTTGTATTTGAGCATTACAATGTATTGAAGGTAGATTTTGTCAGTTCGTGTACTCTGAGTTCGAAGAACACCCATATTAATACCTTGAATGCACTTTGTCGTTTTAGATAAACGTGTCTGCTAAATGCATAACATTTAAAATACAGGGGATTTCACTGGCTGAATGCAATACATGTGTTTATTGTGCACTGTACTATGGTGAGAGTGTAAACTGTATTCTGACGCATTTTGATGTTGCCTGATCCCAAAATGGAACATTGTTTTTTATGTTTAATTGATCACAAATGACTCCTGTCTTTAATGTACGTGTAAAAGTTTCATTGCACTTCCTGTCAGGCTGCAGCATCTTTACAGGGGATGAAAAACATCTTTACAGGGGATGAAAAACATCTTTACAAGGGATAAAAAAACATGTTTGTACTTTCTTAGCATTTCCCATTGGCACATCAGACACAGATTTACTGCCTTCTAGCTAACTCATGCTCTGAGCTAAGGTTACGTACGGTTACAACTTAGCGAGCCGCCTAAATGCTAACTTCACTAAATAGGCAGCTACTTTCTAAGGCAAAATTATAACAGTCATGAAACCTTAAAAACATATCATATGGAATGCAGCAGTTCTGCATGCCACACAAATAGCAATTATTTAGTAAATTAAAAATGATTTACACTGAACTTTTTATTATTGATATCTTATTATATAGTATTAGATACAACAAGTTGCTCTTTTATTTGTCGTTGAACTTGGGGCATTCTCGGATTGTTTATTTTAGAAAATTAGCACAGAACAAGAACATAGAACAAGGCAGTATAATAAAGACGCTTAATAATTTAAACAGCCTTAATGTAAAGACGTGCCTATGATACCCTAAAATGATCCCTTCATAGGAAGTTCACTCAATTTTGGGATACAGCACAGGTCATACATATTGCAGGCATAAGTTGCTGCTCTTCTGTTCTTTCACAATAGTTGCTTTATCATCTTGTCTCCCTCAGCACCCACCCCAGCCCCCCGGCAGAGCTCCCCATCAAAGTCCTCATCTCACGCGAGTGACCCGCCCACTGATGACTCTTTTGGCGAGGCAGAGGGCAGTCCCAGTCGAAGTGGAGAAGAAGATGCAGTAAGTCATGCTGAACAGCATTGTGGGAAATGTAGTTTTATTTACACTTCGAGTCCAAAGTTGGATGTATGGGTGAATGTAGTTCACCTTTTACCTCATTTTTTTGCCATTATGTGAGTTGGTGCTGTCTCCACTGCTCCTTATTTTGTAACAGAATAATTTATAGAATCCTTTCGTCTACACCCTCGGACAAAACAAGATAATTGAAAAGTTTTATAACATCGATCTAGGTGGAAGCGCTAGGCATCACAGAGTTAGAAAAAAAAGTTGTTTACTGTCTTTTTAAAATACTCTTGCCTGTGCGGCCACTGCGAAATAATGTTGCTATTGGTTGTTGACACGTGGAGATTTGTAAAATGTGGATATAAGGCATACGTTCAGTACAAAATATCCATTTGAATTAGGGAAGAAAGCAGAAAGGATTATCAAATTTCACATTAACATCCTGCCAGTGTACAAGTGGCAGTGTACAAAACAAACATTTTTATAAATAAAACAGTCAACAAATACACAATCACATCATTATATGGTTGATCTAGCGTTTGTTTTTTACTGAAGTAGTTGTTTTGTCATGTAAATGTTAAGTAAGCTAGTGCTACAAATAAATATATTATTTATATAGCAAATCCGTGTAAAATAGGTAGTTTTATACCCTCAATATAAATATGATCTGTCCTTGAATTTCAGTCAGTATCGATAAAGATTTAACCTACAGATGAGGTTTCAGTGTGGTACAGAATAGCAGTTCTAGGTCTTTTGTGTAGCAGATGGTCTTAATTTGAAAAAGCTTTTCAAAAATATCAGGCAGCACTGACTGACTCACTTTGAAGTTACAAGGGAAAAATGGCAGTTAATGTGTCTTCTTTGAAATATGTTAATGTATCATCATAGAAATAAGCCAGTCCTCGGTTGGTTGGCTTCTTTTCCACATCATCTTCCACACCTGACAACAATTGGGCCAATGAGTTAAATTAGCCTTGGGAACTTTCAGAATGGTCATTAAGACCTTATCTATCGCACTGAGATACCTCTCAATGATTTGGCACTTTGCAGACCTACATGAATAATGTTCTTAAATTACTAATGAATATTACATAACCTGATGAAAATTAAAGTATGTAAAGTAAGCCTGATTCTCCCTTAATGCTTTTAATATTTATATTACATCATTTACATCATCACCTTATAAAGAATGTAAGGGCGATACCTCAAAAAAGACTGTAAGGGCGATACCTCAAAAAGTCTAATTAACATTAATAAGGTTTTTGAAGAAATAGTTCACACAAAATGTGAATTCTGCCATCATTTACTCACCCTCACGTTTCAAGCTTACATGATTTTTTCACTAAACAGTGAACGTAAATGACCAGGCACAAAAAAGCTTCAAAAATGACCAAAGCACCTAAAAGTAGCACATATAATTTTTTACAAAGCCATATGATAGCTTTGTGTGATGACACCACATAAATGTATATCGCTATTCACTAATAATCTGTGCAGAAACAATAGCACAACAAAACATGTCACATCAGATTTTACATCAGTGATGGCAAAATGGAAGTAACATTGTAAGGCACCAAATTTTAAATTTGCATATGAATGACATTTGAGAACTAAAGAGGATAGGAACGCTTTCACTCAACAACCTAAATTTCGGTGTGCTTCCCACACAAAGCTGTTGTATATATTCAGATGCACAGGTCATTTGTACCACATTCTCGGAGCTTAAAAGCCCCAGGTCATCATTTTTTTCTTTTATTTGAAAAGAACAGCATCTTTTTTTGTGCTTGATGGATGAAAGAAACGCACACATTTGCAATGGCACAAGGGAGAGTAAATGACAGCGTTTTCACTTTAGGGTGAACTGGCCCTTTAATTTTTGCCTGAGAGCTGTTGTAACCACATCAATAGTGACTTGCACTGTATTTCATACTGGCTCCCTCCCCCCGGATCTGTCTGTCAGACATGACTCATCAGAAAGTGCCATGGAAACCCGGCTAGTGCTCTTTCAACCTGCTTTTATATTTCAGCTGAACAAAAAGTTTAATTAGGTTTTATAAGAGTGTGTGTATCTCCCCGTTCGCGCTAAAATGGCATTAGGTTACACACACACCCACACACACACAACACCCACACACACTGTGATGAGGTGTGAAAAGTGTCGCTCAGGAGGGAATATTCATAAAAATCCAAAATGCTTTAGTCCAAACTCTTTTATACAGAAGAATAATACAGGACCCCTTTTAAGAGCAGAGGTTTCACAGCTAATACATCTGCGTGTGGGTGGATGAAGGTGGATTAATAATTGGATGGATGGATGGATGTTTTTCTACTTTTGCACATCTAAAGCACTAGCCATGCTTCTCTGTTCTTATAGTTTCAGTAAAAATGATGTACACCTTTGGATTTAACATGGATTTCTGCTTAAATTAGTCACAAGACCTTCAAATTCGACCTGAACTTAAATTTTAAAGTCACTGCAATACAAATTACGTACAAATAATAAGTGGTTTTATACATCGAGCACATCATAATATTTACAGTGGAGTCAACATAACTCGTTCAGCGTTTTACATGTCATAGACACTTGAACAGAGACATAAGCATGTTCGGGGGGGGGTTTGTAATTGAGATTTTCACCAAAGTTTTTGGTTGCTAAAAAAGTGGTTTTATGGACTTGGAACAGAAATCCGCTTGAAATTTCTGTTCCGTGTTTGGATTACAGTTCTTGTGAATTTAGATATAGTTTTGCAGCTGATATGGATGCAGTCCATCATAAATCACAGAAGAGACCCTTTTTTGATGAGATATAATTTGTTTTGTGCATGATCCTGGTTGCATGCAATGCAGCTCCCATAGTTGCTAGTGAAGTCTCTGAATAAATTGAGAGTGTCTCATATTTGTTCCCTTGCAATACATCTGCGCCAGACGAACTCAAGTGCGAGTAAAGATTTGGTGGTAAATCCAAAGTGACACAAATATTATTAAAACAGTGACGCTTGCGTCTCATCCTGAGTAGTTACCATAGCGACAGTGGTAAACAGCTGCTGTAAGTGGCTTTTCCATAGTGGTGTTCACAATCATGACAAAACTGTGTAGTTTCAACCGAAAGTACAATCAGAAACTGTTGCTGCAATTGTTATGAACAATTTATGCAGAAATCTATGCAAAAACATACAATTTTCCCAGTAACTATAAAATATATAATAAGCTTATTTCCTGTCGCTTTTGTTTTCCCCCTTTTCTCTCTCTTTCTGTTTATGCATCACTCACTTCCTCTTTTATTTGTTCCTTTTCCTCAAACTGTCTGCCAACCTTCTAATACTCCTTTCCACTTTCCATTGTTTCCTTTGTATCACTTTTGTTCCCTCTGTCTCTCTCTATTTCCAGGCTGGAGACTCTCAGCAGTCTCCGGAGGCGAGCGAGCCTCAGACAGAGCCCGAGAGCTCAGAGACGGACAGTCCTCAGGTCGGTAGCTAGATAGCGGCAGGTCAGGGTAGGTATCTGTCCTCTTTTCTTCCTCTCTTCTGCGTGTCAGCCTGCTCCAACCATCACGTGACTTCAACACGCCTTCACCCGTCCTCACCAACATTAGATCTACACATCGTGGCCATGTGTTGTGGTGTTCTTACTTCACTCTCTCTCGCACTTGATCTTCTTTCTAAATCTCTTCGGCTGTGTTCACACACGGTTTGGGATTGAAAGCTCTATTTGATAACATTTGACATTGTGGATTTAAGAATTTTTATTCAAAAATATTTTGTCCAGTTCAATTTTTTTTCATATTTTTCTCAGATATGGTCAAATGATTGTTATTTATTTATTTATATTTATTTATTATTTTAATAAATATTTTTAATTATTTCACTTCGCACAAACATTTTCAAGATTTATTTTTGACATCCACCTCAGTAAATAACTTGTAACTGTTCATACTGAGCTCACTCTTAAAATTCAGTTGTGAGTCCCAGAGTCACTCCGGTTACAGAATGTGGTTGTCACTCTAAAAACCAAACTGAAAACAGAGTGTGAAAATCCTCAAACAGGACTGACAGCTGTATTCTGCTTATGTGTGATCATAGCCTTCTCTTTCTCTCTCTCTCTCTCTCTCTCACACTGTTTCTCATCTCGCCGCCCCTGCCTGCTGCTATGATCACTCTTATGATGGTACAGTATGTTCCTCATGGGAATATGGTTTATACAGCTTTGTAGTGTTTTTTTGTGTTGTTTTTGACAGAACGTGAGTGTGTGTGTGTGTCCTTTTAATCCCACAAAGCTTCCTGAGGGGTGTGAGTATCTGTGCTTTTAAACACACCTATTTTTGACACAATAGCACTGCATGGCATATCATGAACATTGCGTATCCACATCTTAGTATCTGTGTCGTGCTGTCACTTCCTGATATCCAAAATTAGGTCATGAATGTTTTTCCGTTTTCACTCATCACAGCAATGCACAGAAAATACTGAACTGATATGAACTGAATGAAAGCACAGGGTTTTTGTTTACGTTTGATGGATGTTATTACAGTTAAAGTGCATAAATGTCCAATAATACTTTAAAAATGAAGGCCACATCTGCTGTTTCTTTGATGACTTTCTTAATGAACAAACCAGTTCAACCCTTTGCATTTGCCTTTAAAATCCAATAAAACAATCCATGAAAAACAATCCATCTGAAAATGTATGTAGGATGCCTTAGAACTCAATTAATTTTCATGCTTTTGTGACAGTTGTCATTTCACTGAGAGACACAGTATGGCTTGAGAATCTCGTACAGTATTGTGCAGTTGAGTATATGCTGTTATATTTGATGTACGGTTTGTCACAATGCAAGATTAAACCGCTTAATAAATCCATCATCATTGGTTTTAATTAAAAGATACAAAATACAATTTTACAACCGGTAGGAAATAGTTACAGCCTGTAGATTACCCACATTCACCCAGAATGGGTTATTTGGACGCTGTATACAACACAGTATTTGTAGTTAGTGTAGCATGAAACAAAGCACCTTAATTTTAGACCTAAATCAGACCGGCTTTGGTGAGGTTGAGGGGGTGTGATTGTTCTTCTGCACATTTCTGGAGGAGACATGAGCTCATCAGGATGAATCATTAATGAAGGGCTTGTGGAGCCTGAGACCTGTTTCTGTGACTTTAAGAAGACTGATGTGTCGTCTCATCTGTACTAGCCAAAAGACAAAGGAGCCTTCTTTCAGTTTGAAGGTTATTGTAAGATTCATACTGTATGATTTTTATAGTCCTTTGTCCTATGATTGTTGCTTGTCGGACTGTATGAACTTGATCCCAGCTATAAGTCTTCTCACACTGTGGAATATCAGTTATTAACGTCTGACTGTACAGCAGTCAAAATTTAAAAATGGACCCATGCAAGAAGACTTGTCAGCGATATTTTGACTACAGTAATGTTTTTGATCTGACACTTGAAAAGGAGGACGCAACTTTCCGCCATTACTACATTAATAACTAGTTGTTTGATTTGATTGTGTTTACACCAGGCAAAATGTTTTAGGTATGTGTAGGCAAATTCTAATTTCACTACCTAAATTTTTGGGTTGTAATTTGGATGTGGAATGTAGTTGTTACTCCTATACATAACAAACTCTGTGTGCAGATACACATATAAATACACAGAAGGAATGACAACTGAATCTAGCTGCTATGTGTACATGACCGACCAAAATAAGATTAAATCTGACCGTGCCTGGGTTCAGGTCGACCCTATATATATACACACATATATATATATATATATTTTTATGGTCTGTGCTGTCTGAATGGCGTTGTTCAGAAACGATAAGGATGTTTATTAACAGTGGCCTCTCTCCTGTACATCCTCCCACAGTTCTTTTCCATTTTGGGGTCTTTTCCTCTGACTCATTCGCTCCCACCTGCTCTCTGAAACACTTATCCTGTCATCTATCGCCCGTGTGTCCATATGAGCTCTCAGAGTTGGTGGAAAGATCTGTGAGTGAGTGCTAACTGCTGCGTGCATTCTGATTCAGAGCTTCTGGTTTTAGACCTACAGGCTTTCCTTTGATTCTCACTGGCCAAGTTCTTTATACGTGTACCTTTCTGAGAGAAACCCACAGGGTGTTAGGTTGATGAAGTGGTTAGTTCTGAACTAGTCTTCAAAGATGACATGTCCATTGGAGGTGGAGGAAGGCGCTGGCAAATTTCATGTCTATTTGGTCATTCTTTCCTGTAGTCATTTACCTCTAGATGGGTTGCTTAGCTGTGGTGTAGGTTTTTATATCATCGTTTGTGACTAAAGTGTTTATCTTAAAGTCCTCTGTTGCCACCTGGTGATTGGTGAGAACAATGCGTGTTTGATGCATGCCTAGGTTTGGAATAGCATACCAGCACATAATTCAAATTATTCTATAATATACAGCGTGAATACTGTGCACAGTATGTTTTCTATATTGTATTTTTATAGATTTCCAGATTAACTTGATGCCACATGTTAAATTATATTTAGATATAACGGTGTCATATGACAACAATGCAGCATCTTACTGTTTAAAACAATTCCTATTTACAGTTTTACTTACTGTTACTTAAAAATCACCATGTGTAACAGTTGGCTAGTATTCCATTTCAGGCGTAGCGGAATTTACCAGAGTCTGGCCAGTGACTTCTCACTTCTCAATTCCCTCCTCTGACTCTCTAAAAATTTTCTTACATAATATTTTGCCATCATATAAAAGCAGAAAAAGCTCACATTAAAAGAAATCCTGCTTTTAGACAGGAGATGGTAAACCCACTTCAGTCTTGGTGGGTTAACTGGCTGGACGTGTTTTGTTGTTGATATTATAAAGTGACCCTGGGCTCTTTGTGTTTAGGGGAAGGACCCTCTTTATGCCCAGATCAACAAGGGGAAGAAGTGAAGGATCATGGGAACTCTGCACAGATGTGACCAGCGCTGGGGGGAGTAGGAGACCAAAACACTGGAGTTCAACTCTCTGCCCTGTGTGTGTGTTTGTGTGTGTGTGGGAAAATGCATCCATCTGAGTGTGTGTGCATGTAAATATGTGCACAGGTGTGAAAGAGTGTGTGCTTGTGTGCGTGACTGTTTGTATGAGCGTGGTTTTCAGGGCTCAGCTGTGACCGGTCACTCCAGCCTCACTGGTCCTCTTCTTTATAGAGTCAAAACAATGCAGCGAGGCCTGACCCAGCCTTCACTAAGCCCTGTTCGCCTCTCTGGACCTTCCTCTCTCCAGAGCATCATGACTTCCTCCGTTTCTACCCTCCCACAAGGAATAAGGACAGACCCTCTCCATCTCTTTAAATGTTTCTCACTGTGTTTTCTGCACATGGACAGACAGTAGGGCAACAGCCACAGCTGTATTATGGATGATTTCAACTCTTTAACTCCTCATAGCCTTATGAATCCTGCCCAAAAATCCCTCTCTCTCTCGTCCAATCATCCTTCTCTGTTTCATTCACTCTTCCTGTCCAAGTTCCTGTCTCTTTTAAAATCCTCAATTCGAGACTCTGCATAGAGACCACATGGTACTGAACTCTTGAGAAGTGACACACACATACACGTGCAAAAGAGAGTTCAAGAAATCACCATGTCACAATCTTACATCAGACCACAGTAATCGATCACGGAGCAATCCATGCGGATCCATCTGTGAAGTATGTGATTCATCCATTTGGGTTTGTTTGGTTTTCCCTCTCCCATATATCTGAGATTCTGCTGCTAGGAAGCTATGCAGAAACAAACAAAAAACGGTCTCTTTGTGGACTCTTTTCAATGGAGGATAGACACAAGGAGTGACTTCGCCAGAAAGATTAGCCAGAAAGATTTCGAAGCAGCTGATTCTGATTGGGGGGATCTAAGGGTACGAACATTACAAAAACAAACTGAATCTGTGATTGAACTGTTCTATAGCTTTTGTACAATACAAATATGAAAAACAACATTAAAACGGAATTCTTATTTTATTAAGTCAGTGAAGCCCTTGAAGTCGACTTTAGATGTGTTTTAGGGGAGAACATGGCTTAAAATCTGATTGTTGGTTTGCCAAACTCATTTTGTAAATAATAATTATTATTATTATTGATAATAATAATGATGACAATGAAGATGACAAATAATATTGACAATAATAACAATGGTTCAGAATATAACAGTGTTCATTCCATCCTGTGGACTTTTGTGCCATAAAATAGGCTGGTCTTATAGTGATGCAAACTCATTAAACCCAAGCAATATTAACACGCTCCATATCCCCAAACGGTTTACACTGCTGTCCGTCAGTCAAAGCATGTTGTGAGTCTTTTAATTTTAGCAGGATATGGACAGTGGATTTCTTGAGCCTAAAACAAGCCTGAGAGACTGTTATGTTTTTAATGGTTAAAAGGAGCCAGTGTTAAACCGATAGTGTCATTTTTGTGTGCAGACTGATACTCAGTCACTCATCTGGTTTGTTGTCAAGAGGAAGCTAGTAGCTGTGACCGTTATAGTTAAGTTATATTTTGACCACAGCTTCTATAAACGTGTATGTTAATGCAACGATTACAAACATTCACACACAATTTTACAGACCCACATTCACTCAAAGAAGCTTAAGGTCAAAATGTTCTGTTTGCTTTTCTAATACACATTTCTGGTCACATAGTGCATTGTTTATCAGCGCACATTATTCCAAAGATGAAAATGTTTCATCAAAAGGTAGTAACTAATAACAATGACTTTCCTTTTTGTCTGATAATACTTCAGGCCCCAGGGAGTTAGCTAATAGCTAAATCTTTCATTAAACGTAGCCACTTGTAAACTAATGTCAGTTAATGTTATGCAATAAAGGTTGGATGTCGTATGATAATAACAGCAGATGACGAAAGATTCAAAAAGTGTACTGTAACTGTAGATTTGTGTTCAGGTCTTGCTCCCTTCTAAAACATCCACTTAATTACACCGGTCGATTCTTGATGGATAAAAAGCAAGTCCTGCCCAATATTGTTTTCATTTTTTTTACTCAGAAATTAACCATTATGGAAGCAAAAGACGTTGCAAATTCTGTTTTTTTACTTTAAGGCCCACTGATCACAACTTTAAATGGGTATATCTGTTTGAAATCCAACCTCCAATCAGAGAATATCACCAAAAATGACATCAGTTTGATTGACATCTAAACAAATCATTCCATTACTGTGATGATAACTTCCTCCTATTTTATGGCCAGAGTCCTCTTTTAATTTAAAAACAGTTTTGAACCTTCAAATCTACATTTTGGGGATTGAGAAGCTAAAGGTAAAAACAGAGTGAAATGGGAATCCTTACATTTTTAATAAATTTCAATTTTGACTTTACCTCAGCTAAAGGTTTGGTAACGTAAAAGGACACGTTATTTTTATCTTGACGATAACATTATACAGTGAATTTTTAGAGATATTTTTTGTTCTTCTTTCTTGATTTACGTAACCCACCATGTACTACTGTTACCAATAAACACATCCCAACATGTTCTCAGACTCTTTGCTTTAACAAAACCTGACTGTACAATGTTACTGGTTCCAGTATTTAAAGGTACAGTGAGAAAATAATTTCATGTATGCTGTTGTAGACCATACAGTCATAATGACAGCTTATTAACAACACTTACTGTAATGCTATGCTAATTGTAGCATGTAATTCTTGGGCTCCTGACTGTATATTGCTTTGGGCTTCTTTTTTTTAAGAATGAACTGTAGGTTCCTAAAATCATTTCCATGTTTTATTCCACTAGCTATGACCCCGTGCGCATGTTCTTGCTCCCACTCAGCCTCCTCCACGCCACCAGAGGGAACCCTCTCCAGAGTACTAACACTTATTCGGACTACAATTCCCATGGGCCTCGTATCTGGGGCTGATTACTTCCTGTTGGTACACCTGTCTACAATCAAGCGGCTTTTACAAATAAATAATCAAATAATCTGTTCATCTCCGTTCTACATCCTGTGATAATATTAGAGAGGGAGGATAACATTTAAAAAAATGATGAAATGCATCTTAAATGTCAAGTGGCAGATTCTATCACCCACCTAAACTTAAAAATTCAAAGTATAAATAAAAGATTGCACTCCCTGTATAAATATGAAAACCATATAAAATTATTTTTAGACCAAAGGTCATAAAAAACTGAGCATATTCTCTCTTTCTGGAGGTATGACGAGTGATTTAACAGGAGATCTAGAGTGATCCACTCTCCTAGTCACATGGGGACCCCCATTTAATTATATAAAGATGTGGATTTAATAAATACACTGGGGCAAATAAATAGCCCTGGTCTTCCCTCATTATGTACTGATTGCATTACTTCAGCTACAGTTGAAGTTTTTGGGACTTTATTGGGACAACAGGTGGATCCTTGAAAAGAGAGAGACCTCAAAATCACATCCCCTCACAAGAGGTGTGTTCAAATCTTTGGTCTTTTTAAAGCCTACCTGGTGTGAGAGCTGGATTTTGATTGGTTGACAGCAGACAGTTGTTCATAGATTTATGTGGATCTTGCCTGACTGCATTCCTTGGGAATGAAAACAGTCCATCAACGTCGTTCAGTGAAGTGACTCGTTTGACGAGACATTCTTTGGGTTCGTCATTAGTGCGTGAACACGCTCATCCGACCTCATTCCATTCTGAGGGCCAATAGGCGAGTTCTCACTCTGGGAGCTTAATCCTCTAACAACTGCGACACAACACTTGTTGAGCGTATTGTACACGGATTCGAACCCAGTGGACTATTAATTATGAGGGGCTGAGGAGGAACAAGTCAATTTTGTTGAAAACTGCTGTAATCCTTCAAGACAGGATGATGGAACAGGTGAGAAACTTGTTTTATCGTAATATGTGAATGACACAGTTTCATTTACACCAACATTTAATACATATTTTACCAATTATTATTTTCGAGAGCCTTGAGGAGATGTAAGTTTCACATAAAGTACAGTAATATGGCAAGGCTTTATTTTTTGGCAATGTACCATATAATTAACATGTTTACTCAGTGTCTTGGAATACCATGTTTGTACCATGCCATCAAACATTAATGTGGTAATTTAGTAACATGAAATATATCTACAGTATAACCAAATACCTTAGTTATGTACTCTGATATTATAACTGTATTATGGTGCTACCACAAATCTTTTTGTAAGGCTTTTCTATTCCAAAAATCAGTTTATTGGTTTTTTGTTTCTTAAAATCTAATATAGCTGTAATAATATTGATTTGAAAGTTTCCTCAGTCTACACATTTCTGACAGAATGTTATTATAGTCTTCATTGTGGTTTTGACTTGTATGTATGGTTGTTATTATTTGTTTGGCCAGTGACAAATCATCACATGGCTTCCAGTTCCGTTCCTAAAACACTCAGATAAATGTCAAATGTATTTGTGGAAATTGCCAATAAAATTACATTTTGTAGACATTAGCATTAAAAGTTTGTAGATTACGTCTTGTATGATGTTCTGCAACACAGTCTATTATGTAATCTCTGTGATATTACAAAAAATGCACATTCTATAGATGTACATAAACATACGAAACATCAAGTTTCATATTACTTATATTTACCATATTGGTTTTCTGCATTTTACATTTCAGGGTAAATCAATGGATGTTAAGACCCTGAAGGCTCGATTTCAGGGAGAAAATAATTTTAAGATCCAGACTAAACCTCTCATCCCAGAGAAACCCCAAACCATCCCTCCCTCACCAACAAAAGTCAGCAGTCCCCTGGTCAGCTCCATCAACAGTGCTGTGAAAAAGGGGACGTTTCACGCTCCACGTGTGGTCTTCAAAGATCACCAGCTTTCTCCACCTATGGGGTTAAAGGGCAATGAAGAGCAACCTGTCAGTAATTCTGAACTGCAGGATAGCAGCCATGAAAATGAAGTCAATGTTGTCAGGAGGCCTATAAAAGATAGGAATCTTCCACTGGTTCTGCCAGTGCCTCCAATAAAAGCTAAAACCCCAGAGCTTGAACCCGGCCCACTTACACCTGTGTCCGTTTCACCAGCGAAAGTGTCCACACCCAAGAAGTTTGTTTTTAACACTACAACAACTGGCAAAGATATTAAGGCAGATACTTTGAAAAACATAACACCTTCTGCTGAGCCCAGCCCACTTACACCTCTGTCTGTTTCACCAGCCAAAGTATCCACACCCAAGAGGTTTGTATTTAACACTACAAACGCTGGCAAAGATGTAAAGGCAGATACTGTGGAAATCCCAACACCAACTATCCATACCCCTGACCTTACTGTTTCAAGTCTTCGGCCTCCTACTAACTCATCTATAACAGCTAATGCCCCTTCTGCAAGTGTACCTGTAGTCCCTAAAGCCCTTGTGCCTCAGGTTTCAGCTGGAGAGCATCCTATCGCCAGCATTCCTGCCTCAAGTATTCCGGCCTCGGGCATTCCAACCTCTGGTAGCCCTAAGCTGAAGGTTCCTGAGCTTGCCATTCCAACACCAGCCATTCGCACTCAACCTGTTCATAAGTCAGAGACTTTTAAGACAGAAACCCCTGTTTCAGCTTTTTCAGATGCTACATCTTCTAAACCAAATATACATTTGCTTAGTTTATCTGAGGTATTTCCTCCACCAAAAGAAAGCCCTCCTCCAGACTTCACTGATATTCCTCCTCCAGTTATCCCTGATTTTCTAAATGAAGGCCATTCTGATGAAGATATTCCCAGTTCAGCAATCCGTGCATCTATCCCCCCAGTTTCCAGGAGTCCAGCTCTTTCCAGGACACCTTCTCCTGCCCTGCTCAGTCGTTCAGCAGTATCTCCAGAGCTCTTACTGAGGCCCTTGGAAAATAGATCTCGTCCAAGTTCAGTTACTGCTCCAAGCCCCACTCCATCTATAGAGGAGGTACTAGAGCACTCAAAAACACGCAATGATAAAACAGAGGTCACTAATGAGAACCAATCCCCAGCCAGGTCCCCACTCTTAGCTTTGGCGAGAGCAGAGGAGATGGCCCCAGTTAAACGGACCAACCCACTTGATAACCGTGTACTTAACCTTCTGGAAAAAGCAAAGAGAAAGACTCCAATGACTCAGCTGGCCTCAACAGCCCCTTTTAAGATGGATGCACCCAAAGTAGCTCTGCCTGACACTGACCAGGCTCAATGTGATCCAGAGCCACATGAAAATGTCTTTCCACAAGTTCCTACAACAGTAGAAACTCTACCTTTGGAAGCCTCCACTATGCCAGAAGAACTTTCCCCAGATCTCCATGCACTTCCTCCTGTTGACTATGCGGATCATACTCGGGTGCCTGAAGCCCATCCACCTAAAACTGTGCAGGTTAATGGGCTTAATTACAGTAAGTATCTGTCCAAGTTTCTGTCTAGGCAACTAATGAGGAAGATAATGAATAGAAACAATATATGCTTCCTGATTTCTGAGATAATTCATGTTGATTTTATGTATAGTTGATGTCATGATTTATTTTTTTACACTCATGCACAAATATAACCTTTAACTGTGGAAAATCTGGGTTTAAATACCTTGTAGACTGAGAAAAGGCAGGTGGATTGCTCAGTCGAGGGAGGGCTGGTATGCAAGACATGTCTTTTTTGTGGTTGGTGTTGGGCAACATTTCTTACATAGTCAGGATGACAAAGAGCCTGAGGAGTTTGTCATAAGGAAACACCTAACAGCTGTACAAGTTCAACAATTGAAACAATTTCACTTTGTCTTTCAGTTAATCAGAATGTTAACTGGGATTTATATACAGTAAGCTCTCTACAGTAAATTAGTTATTGCTGTAACCAGAGCAGCCTTACCTGCAGCCGTACAATATTGCTAATTTAGAAACATTGTTGCAGATAAGGAATTTTTTGATAAGAATTGTTTATGTTTTAGCCAAGATGGTATTGGCATGAATATATAATCTAAAATTGTAAAACATTTTACATACATACTTGACATAGAAATTATTTTAGTCACATAATCACAGTGTAGTTGACCATGATCATTTAGGTTAAAATTTAGGTTAAATTTAGGTTAAGCTAAGGAAACATCACTGATCCTTCGCTTTCACTCCATAGTCCTGTTCTACCTGCTGTGTCTGCTTGACCTT
>JAZGTJ010004757.1:0-29693 GCA_036877575.1 Botia almorhae
GTAATAAAATAAATATGTTGGGCAGTTTTGGTCCTAATTAAAGCCTAGTGTCTAATCTTTGTCTTTTTCTGTTGAGAACTCTTGAATAGTTTAAAAGTAGTTTTAAAAGAATGCAATGCATTCGGTGTGTGTGTGTGTGTGTGTGTGTGTGTGTGTGTGTATACATATGTATATATGTGTCTTTGGTGGATAATGTTGAGGTGGGATTTTCCAGAAGAGAAGTTGATGTCCAGGATTTAACAGAGCATCCTGAAGGAGCTGCACTCAGTGACCTGCTGTCAAAACCACAGCCAAATCATCAGTCCACCAGGACATAATCAATGGTGTCTAACCGATACACTCTTGTTTTTAGTTTTTAGTACTGAAAACAAAAGTTTGATGCTGCTGAGAAGTGAATTTTAGCCTTAATTAAAAAAACATTAAGAGGTATGTATTTGATTCAGCTCTGTGTTGTTCTTTGACTTCTGTTGGCTTTACAGTGGCAACAACTAGCTACTTGGGACCCATACTGGCTAGCCGGGTCATTAGTTTGTGCCGGCCTTGGTTTGTCTATTAAGAGTGTAGTACCATGTTTTTTAGAGAAATGCTAAACATTTGTATTACCATATGTTACTACAAATATCATGGTTAAACTGTGGTTACTATAGTAAGACCATGGTAAATTTGTGGTTGCTATGGTTTAACTACAAAAACAACAACAAACGTCATTACTATAGTTAGATTTTAATACACACCTACACAGCTACATTACATTAAGATTACCATACTATTATATGCTGTAATATATGCTATATATGTATTTGTTTAACTTGCACATTAATACAATCCAGCAATCTTAAACAATGTTAAACAGTTCGTTCTTCCTTTAGCAGCACAAACAGTATTACTTTGTGCTGTGATACATTTTTGTATTTTGTTTGATTTTATACACATGATTATTTTTCAGAGAAATATACGGAACACATCGTCCATTTGGAACGCTTTTGGTTGTTCTGTGCCAGCGGCACTTGTCCATGTGCACATGCATGTGGACTAAACTAGATCAAAGCCTGAGTTGACAGAGGAAGTTGATGAGCTGCTTCATGGTACCAACCCTAATTGCATTGCTTTGGTTTTGTCAGCTCAAAACCGATCCTGTAACCCTAAGTTTAGCTACTTTCATAGTACATGCCCCTGAACATTGTGAATTGTGTCTAAGTTAATGTACTTGTTAGTTTTAGTTAACAACAGATTCAGCAAGGACCTTCTGAAAATAAGTAGTATTGTTTTTTTCTCACTCAACCCACAGAGAGGAGTGTGTGAAAGTGAAAAGATGGAAAATATTGCTTTATTTTATCCTTTGTTTGTCAAGTTGAATTTTGACAGGGATCTCATTTCATTTGAGTGGCTCTGGATGACTCTCTCTAGCAGTGGGAGACACACAGATGGACCTAAGGCAGGAAGAGCACAGCAGTACAGCTGCTGGATGTTATAACTGTATTCTGATAGGGTGACACTCAGGCTCTTTAAAGTGACTGTGGTAATGTATGTCCTGCTATAAATATAGTCCAGTAATATAACCTTCCACGTCTTGGCATTAAAATCCCTCCCCATATTCTGGCAATTCTGCTTATGATGTTTTAACAGTCCCATTGCAACCACAAAATCTTTAATATAATAATACAGGCTAGCACACTTTACACTTGGATGTACTAATGACATTCCTATCATTTTTTGGTGTGTTTGTGTTGACAAACTTGCATTCGGTTGTGTTCACTCCTGGATTAATAATCCTACCCGTGATCCTTTGGCTTGATACCTCATACCTCTTAAACAGAGAGGTGAGACAGCCTGTAAACTGTCGTCTTTAAATCATCAACAGCAAAATGTCCCACTGTTCTGTGATTACATTGACTGAAGGGTCTGTTCGTTTAATGTGACACGTGAGAACTTTGCCTGTCAGCCTGGAACTGCTCAGATAGAATATGTTCAGAGTCAAGAGAACACTACTTGGAGTTATAGTGACCTCTTTTTAAACAGCACCACATTTCCTAATTATCATGCTGTGGTCTAGGCACAAACCTTGCATGCAATTCTCATATGACTTACTGCCTTTTTATTAAAAATTGTGAAAGAAAAATGAAAATTCAGGTCTTAATTTACTCTCCCTCATGTCATTCCAAGCCTGCTCTTCTGTGAAATACAAATAGAGAAATTTTAAAAAGCATACTGGTCATTTTTCCATACATAAATTGGAGACTGGGGTGTCATTTTTCCATGCATAATATGGAGACCGGGGTGTTTCAAGATTAATAAATGACCAGATCTTCTGAAAGCATTTTCTCTGATGTCATATGATACTATAGCTTTATGTAACATTTTATATGCAAGATTGTTATTCACTGAAAATCTTGGTTTACTTCCAAGATCTCCTTCGTGTATTCTTAACTTGGACTGTTCCTTTAAATCTCCGAGTTAGTTAAATTCCACAGTCTGTCTTTGCAGTGTTAGGAATAAAAACTAAGTTATGAGTTTGTTTGTATCCATTAAGGCACCTGTGAAGTTCTTTAAACTACTTTCACATCTGGAATCATGTTTTCTTCTACCATGATTGCAAGAATTAACTAAACTTTTTGGATAACATGACATTATGTAAAAAGATAACCAGATACACGTGATATTTTTACTAGCAGATTAGTTAAGTTAACATTTTCTGAGTTGAAAATGAAAAAATTATCTTTTATAACAAAAATAATCGTGGTTTATCAAATGTTTTTTGAAGAGTTTTATAGTTAGATGTTACAAAGCATGCTCCATGTGTGCTCTACTATTGTTGGCATATGGTTTCTGCTCTATTTGTTTTGCTTAGAGTGAGCTTCTTCTGTTAGATGTGGCTGCAAACAACTCCACATTTTACTCTAACCCTCTTTGTGACATTTACAACCTTAAATTGGGTACAGCATGTTCTTACAATGCTTTGAGGGTTTAACACGTATAAATAAACACATGAAGACTAGTAGAGGAGCAACACATGATGACAGCAACTGTAGTTGCTTGTGTACCATAGTTTCGATATATGAGAACGACTTCAATTTACATGTTTGTTGCCTTTGAGTTCAGCTATATTATGTATGTGACATTTTTGTTTATCAAGAGACAGTATGTATGTCTTTGTATGTGCTGCACATAGTCAACACAGAAAAGATGAAAAACAGTTATTTTCATGTAATTAAAATGTTGAAAACATGAAGTGTTTCGAAATTATGACGTGTTCTGTAGGTGAAACTTCCAAACAGGTGTTGTGACAGTGCCGAACCTGGTACTAAAAATGGAGCTTTGAGGGTAAACAAAGTGCATTATTTGTAGAGAGCATTGACACTATTGGGAGAGGCTGCATGACTGGAAGTGTCTGTAGTATTTGTCATAGTTCAATCATCCTTGATGCTGTACGAGCAGTTTTGTTTACTGGGTGCCTTTATCTGTTGTTCATGAGCTCATGGGCTTAGCCGTGAGTACACACAGGACGTGTTCTTCAGCCTCACACAATAATGCTAGTTCACATTCAATCACTTCAGCAGACAGCCACATATGTCAAAGGTGTGCACTCAGTGCTCCTCTTGAGTATTTTCAGCTATATTTTATTTTTTATTGAGTGAATAATAAACCTATGTATGCCAAGTTGCTTAAGCTATCTGATAGCACCTTTAATCAGTGTTATCAGCTCTTAAAATGTATACAAATTTTAGTAGTCAAATATAACAATCACAGATTACACAATGCCAAGCAGTGTTAGGGCATTAGCAAAGCATTCTAGCTTGGAAAATACCTGCACCTTGTGGAACCCTGCGTGGGACATGCTGTGGTGCTCTTGAAAGAGAGCTTGAAGATTGTGACGGCTATGTACTCTGCAATGTTATCTGTTTCAATCACACTGCTATCTTGGCTCAAGCAGGGTTACCTGAGGAGAAAGACTGGTTACAATGAGAGATTTCCCGAACAGCCTTTTTGAATTTAACATTTGCATTCTGATTACAAATCTCCTCTATAGGATAGAACTAGTGGGAGATTTGTTACGCATTTCTCCATACCTCAGTCAATTGCATGTATTGTTAGTCTGGTCTATAAATAGGGCTCGTGAGATCCTCCCAGAATGTGTTTTAGTGAAAGCTTAACGTGAGCAAGAGCCTGTTTGATCAGTCTTTGTGCTTCATGTCTGGTGTTTGTAGTGGAAGGAGTGCCAAAGTTAGTGCATGTCTGTGGGTGGAGGGAACTCCGCTGATGAGTTTGTGGACGTTTAGGAAGGAGAGGGCCGACATAGGGGTTTTATAGAACAGGAGCTAAGGAGTATTCTGCATTTCAGTATAAAACTCCTTCCACTGAGAGCAGGAGACTTAGCCATCAAATGTTTACTAGAATATGATTGATGCATTTATCTGACATTTCCCAGGGTACATTTCACGATACATTGATACTTTTAAAGACTTCGCAGGGACAATATTCATTTGAATAATAACATGACCATTTTTAATTGTTTAAGAAAGATGTTCAAATTTAGTCATTGGGCCTTAGAGATTTATAGAATAATTAGTGGCCCTATACTTGAAAAACTGAAGGCTGATCGGGATGTAAATATTATAGTGGCAATGCCTCTATTTGTTCGTTATTTAATATTTTACATACTTTTGCATATCATTAAATGTGATCGCGAACTAACAACCGATTAATTTAATTTACCTATTTTTTCGATAACGATTTACGAGTTCCTGTGGTTTATCTAATCTCATACGTGACAAGGAAACGCTTTTGAACCAATTTCCATAGATTATATTTGATAAACCGATTGTCTTATGGTAGCATAACATGTTCTATACGTCGTTACTATTGGTAGTTGTAATAGAAAGCTTTTAAATCAATTGTACCACACTTATTACAGACGCTGAGCAAGAAAATTGTCGAAGAGTTAATAAAAGCAGGATGGATCTGTCCTGGAGGAAGAGTCCACTCGCATCTCACATTCACTCTGAGTTTCTCTTATAGAGATCGAGTCCACGGGGCCATGGATCACAGAACCCGATGTGTATCACTTGTGATTAAAATCCTATTAATGCAATTTTTCGCACGAAATCAAAGCAGCGTTTGAAGTGTTTTAGTGCCATTATTATAGTTCTTCGATGGGAAACGGGCGTTTAATTTTATACGGTAAGTCAACAAAGTTTGTTGAATTATGCAGGTCAGTTTATATGGGCTGTTATTTATTTTAAGAAAATCTTAACTAATTTTATATGGGAAACTTTTTTTTATATGAAAAGAAATGATAAAAATGGTGTTTCTTTCATTTCTGCGGTTTTACACTATTTAGAAGAATGGTTATCCCTGTTATTCCACATTAATATCTATGGGTTAACGAAATCAATGTCAACAGTTTAAATGTAGCTATTTTAAATGTAGTTAAATGTATATTTGTGGTGTTGTCGCTTTATTATTACTGTAATTAATTTTATCATTATTATTACTAACTCTACTGTTAAATCGGTCATGGTCATTGGCTTTGATTTCATTCCTCTCAGGATAATCTAACGAGGTGCACATAAGAGAGAGAGAGGCTTGGCCACAGAGGGAGGCGCCTCTCCGTCTTCCTCGCTTTTGAAGAGTTTATTCTCTTGCTTTCAGAAGAGGACATACCCGTGAGAAAGTCAACAGAATTATGTTCGTTTAAAGGAACTCGTGTGGATTTTACCCGCCAAGACACGCGCAGCTGCCTACCAGAAGCGCGAGGTTGTACGGATCGGCCACGCTCGCGCTCAGCCAGCAGATCTGGGAACTCACGGTAACGCGCGTAACTTAGTGTCATTAACGCGTTGTGATATTATACTCTGTGTTTGACTGCGTAGAGTTTAGATTGTCCGCAGAATTGGTTCTTATTCAGACCTGTGTAATATGTCTTCCTTCAGGCGATAAACATTAGACGGTTGTTGTGTAATTGAAACTTTATGAGGCTGTGTCATCAGGTGTGGTCTTTTGGAGACATTGCAACCAACCTGTCATTCTCTTCTCTCAGAGAACATTAGCATAGTAAAATGGTCTTTACAAAGCCTGCTGAACGTGTTCTTGCAGATAAACATTCTGTGAATAGAGACGTATAGACCTGTTAACTGCGCAGAGCAGAAATGAACAGAAAGAAGCGTCAAATGGAAAAATGAATCTTAACCGCAAAACAGTCTTTTAAAATGGAAAATTATAGTTTACTCCAATTATTATTTATGTATTTATTTATTTGGCTGCCGGTGGTTTAATCGCGTGTAATGTCAAAATATTTGTTGTATGCTTAACATGTAGAAAAACGCGTAAGGCTTGTTCCATGCGTGAGCTGGTGTATAATTTCCTGTACTCGGTTTATTCAAATTATTTCAAATTTCAGATTCCACACAGAGCTTCGATTTCATGTCTGTGTCCAGATTTCCATGTTCAGGGTTTAGCTCTCTGGAAGTTTGCTTTTAGATCAGCACTGGGCTTTCAGCACCTCAATTTCATGTCCACGTTTGTTTTTACATAGCTTGCATGCTTTGTTTTAGTTTACTTACAACATGTTAGGGAAAAAAAAACAATATATCATAATTTATTCACATGGACAATATTAATATGAGTAACTTAAGGGATTTTTTCTAAAGTTATTTTGTGTAAACGGGTCACTTTAAGTTGACCTGACTCTCACCTCTTGGGGGCTTTACATGTTCATAAAATGACCAGATGACCATCTCTTAGCTCCCTGCATAGATGTACAGTGAACAAGATGAGTTTATTAAGTGTGTTAGAGAGAAGGACAGTAGTGTGTTGGTATGTGTGTGAAGGAAAGAACAAATTAGTGTTTTAGAGAAGAGAGCTAAGAGATCTCACAGCGTCCTGTAACTTCACCACAGGGTCCAGTTCCCTTCTAAGTTAGCTGACCTCAACTCTGCTCTCTCCTAGGGTCAGTGATCCATCTGAATGGGTCTCTGTGTCCATTTGAAAATGCATGAGGATGCCAGCAGGTCTGGCACTGTACTGAACTGTCACGTGATGCCATGTGATGATTATGATGCCTTTGTGTGTATTAACTACAGGACTAATTGTCTCACTAAATTGACTTTCACTGTAGTAACAACTGAATTGACAGCCTTTACCCAACATTATTGAATGTCTACATGTTTTCTCTCTATCAAAATGTGTTTGACTTTCTCCCCCTTGTGGTTACACATATCATTTGCAAAACCCACTTACTTTGATATATAGCTCCAGGGTTATACTCCTAATGATACTCCTAATGATAGATTTGAAATTTTTGTTTTGTTATACCTACAAATGGTTTATTTAAATATGTCCTTTGACAGAGTTTTTTTTAAGTTGCCATGATTGTGGCAAAATGTCAACCCACAGAATCTGGCTACTTAGCTTGTTTCTAATATTCCAGAATGTATACATGCCTGCAAAGATTTTACCAATGGCTGCTGGCTTTCACTTAATTGTTGTTGTTAGTGTAGTGTTCCAGATGAAATCCATGTAAGTTCAAGAGAGTTTCTACTTTGCAAGAGGTTTTAGGACACTGATGAAAGATATTACCTATTTCTCTTTATCTGAACATCTCTTAACAAAACTTCTGATAGCAAAGAATGTTAAGTGGTCTTATTGTACACTTATGTTTGTGGCTGGAAGCAGTGTTTAATACAATAAGCTGTATTCTTCTGAAATTGCTAGGTCAGATACATTAATCATGGTGGCGTCGGTGCCTTTGAAAGACCGGGCCAGGTCATTACTTGAAGCCTGTCTAGGGCTGAACCGTGCGACATGGAAACGCTTTGAATGTCGTTAGTTCATCCAGACACACTAATGGCTGATTTTTCCCCCTCCCTCAGCTTAATTTGAACAAATGAGATGTTAGCTACAGTATAAAGGCATGTGAGGATGGGCTGGCCTGTACGCCCAAGTGCCCTGGTTGAAATAATTACCAGAGGATTTATTTAAAAACAGCAAATATGTTTGTTCTTGAGTTTGCTTTATGCCAAGGTTAATAGCAAAATGCGTAACACTGGGTATGAGTAGATGGGTCACCTGGAAGCTAACAAGCTATCTGGTTTTATATTCAATGCTGAAGCTTCTTTTATCAGCCAACAACTGTTATCTCAAGGGTAACTGTTCAGCTTCCTTTTATAGAGTATTTGGTTGCCTAGTGCATCACTATCTTGCACTCTCTCTCTCTCTTTAGAGGTCGCTGTGACTGTTCAGGCTTAGCCTTTCAGGAGTGAAATACTATCTTCACTATTAGCCTCTCTTCCCTAATTTATTCCCATTTAAGGACTTGCTCATCCAAGCGTTCCCCCTCTGACATTCCCTTTTAAATTGTATTTAATCTTGCTGTGTTTGGTTATCAAAGCAAAAGGCAAGGCACTTTAATGAAGATGAGAGAAGGTAAAGCTGTTTGTCCAGGATGGGTTTCAGGGGGGGAAAGGACATTAGCTACTGAGTTGCTCAACACAGCATTTAGCCAGTGGAGTACATGAACCTGGACTATTAAGTATGTATTAACTGTACTGCTAAAATGCCACTGTTATCTGTCTGCTCAGACCATTCTCTCAAATCACAGTTTATAAATTTTTTTGTATTTTCACAAAAATCAGGCTGTGGATGTGGATTTTCTTTAGATAAAAAAGAACCTAATATTGTGATGTTTATAATTTTTCATAAGTGGAAATTGATAAATTCAGTGAATAATGAAGGTAGTCATTATTTACTACAGATCTTTTGTTAATGATTAATTAGGATGACAGCCATTACTTATAATCTATCAACAAAGCTGATAGATTATTTATTATTATTTAGAATCATAAGTTTGTTTCTGCATTGAAGAAGTAATTGAACCATTGATTTGGATTGATATTACAAAGTATGTGTAACATAAATTTGCAGAACCTCCTCAACAAGTTCTCTTCAAGTAGATCTGAAATGTTATGAGAAACCACTAGTGATCTGCAATCACTACAGTTAGTTTGTATAAGTTAGTATGTTTAACAGATGATGATTTAACAGATAACAAAACATGTTTGACAGCCATAAATGTTACATCTCTACGAACAAAATCAGTACGATAAGAACAATCAGATTGTAAATATATTGTGATGTGAGATGTGAGGTATGTGTGCGGGTGCGTGCGTTCACTCATGCTTGTAGGTGCCTGAGCGAGCTGTTTGTGTGGTCTGTGCCTGTGCCTAAGTTGAGGATCTGTTGGGGAAAGGAGGTGCACTCGTGCTCTGTCCGACAGGCTTGTGATGCAGCCGCATGGTGTGGAATGCAAACAGTGACCACTGCATTTGCGTAGCAAAAATAAAGCCTGCAAACCAACGTGCTTCTTTTGTCAAGGCTCACAGCCTCTAACTTGAACATTGCTGGTTTCATTGCTGATGTACCGTGAATTCAGGAATGAACTCCTGTAAGAAGTCAAAATGGAATGATCCAGGACCTGGGTGTGTGTTTGATGTTGATTTCACTACATCATTAGGATGTTAACAAATCATTAAAATGTCTCATTATGTGTTTTCCGATTAAACTGATTACGTGCGAAGCAAAGTACATAATCTTACTTCTGATTGAACAGGATTGAGTTGGTTCTTACTCTGAGTCACCTATTAGGCCTCAGTTATTGGGTGCATTTCCTGCAATTGCTGTTCAGGCCTGTCCTGCAGGACACACAACTATTTATACCTATGAGTATGCCATACTAGAATGAGAAGAATCTGCATTTCTAGAAACATCAAAAGAATGTGTAATTTGATGAGAAAGAGAGCTCTAAGAGAGCAAATGAATCCAGCTGACATTTGAATGATGGATCTTTGCAATTAATGAGTTGTTTTTGCTATCATGTTCAGTGAATGACATGAATGGTGGTCTGAAAACCACATGTGTTCACAATCCAATAATCAGGGCCTTTATTTCTTGGAACCGGCAACATAAGAGTGAAGGGTTTTAAACAGGTAATGCTGGTTTTCTTGGCCGCAAAATCTCTCTCTCTTCACCTCTCCAGTGGCTGGACTTTGACAGTAATAAGAACTTACCTTTTGCCAGAGAGGGATTATTAAATTATACGCTTGGATGTCACGCACTCAGACATGCTGCGATTGAACTCAAGTTCTGGAGCATAAGCACATTAAACTGTCCTAAAACAAGCATTTCGAATGTCTGCAAATAGCTAAAATACAGACTGTTTTAACAGCTTCAATACATTATATGTCAGGGCTATAATGAATAAATAGGGCTGAATAAAAGGAATGCTGTTCCAAGCTGGTTTGTGCTGGTTAGAGCTTGTATGATGTTGATCCAATTGCATCACTATATGCTGGTTAACCAACTATGTCAAAGTGATCTGGTTGACCAAGAGAGGCTGCCTGAAGTCCCTAGTTAAGCTAGCTAACAATCCTAGTGGGGACACTGACATAAAAGCATCTCATGTTGTGGTCTGGCATTCAAAAGGCAACATGTGCTGTTGTCAACAGGGTATAAGTAGTGCTTCATAGAAAGATCTGTGAACTTGACGGGCCTGCACACTTCTTGAGGGCACAAGTCTTGTTCTTTGCATGTGCCGATTTTGGACTGGAGATTGAGGGTGATGAAGTTTAGAGAGCCAGAGGGAACACTGATAGATATATTACATGCACCTCATGGCTGAAGTTCACACCCTCAGATAAAAGCATGTCTGGCAATGATCAAGCAGCTAGGCCAGGCTTGTGTAGTGTACTTTGCATCTCTGCTTTCACCAGGTGTCTTTTATTGGCTGGCTGATTTAGTGTGGCCTATCCAACATCACTGCACCTCATCATTAATGACAGGTAAACCTGGCACATCAAACACCTCTAATGGTTCTGTCTGAGATGTGGAAAGGGGAACAACCTGGGAGGACTGGGCAGTGAAATAACACAGGGGTCTCTCTAGAGATGTGGTTTCCTGTAGCTTAACTGCCAGGGCATGGTGCTAGCAACGCCAAGGTCATGGGTTTGATTCCGAGGGAATGTGTGGGCTGATAAAATATAAGGCATGAATCCACTGTAAATTGCTTTGGATACATTTGTTTGCCAAATGTATGTAATGTAATAATGTAGTTATGTTAATGTAGCTGTGATCCATCCAGTCAGGTCCAGATAGGTGAAACGTCCAAGAAAATATTATCATGTCAGCTTTAATGCGTTTAGACACTAATCATTAACCTCAACGTTACAATGAATGCAACATCACAATGAACATATCATCTACAGTACCTTTGCAATGTGTGTTTTTCCAGCAGGTTTCCCGTCACACATCACAAGCAAATCAATGAAAGCCGGTCCCTCATTTGCATTCGCTGTCATGACCGAGTAGTTTGCGTCCACGTTAGTCACAATGACGCCACTGTGATTCTCTCCTATTCTTTAACAGTGACATGTATGCGCCCGAGGGCAGGTAGTTCTGCTTTTAAAGCATGCCTTTAATCAATGAGTCCCAGCACGGAGACCGTCAGCACTGCTCTGCTTATAGCTCTGCAGTTCCTCAAGAGCCCCGTCCCTCAGGCACCTTCAGCTCGCATGTTAACAGCCATGATGCAGGAGACACAGAGAGACTGGCCAACAGAGACACTGCTCAGGGCACTTAAACACAACCAGCTGCTCCTCATGATGATTTCTACATTCTGGATGCTTTGCAACCTTTAACTTTCCTCCCACAAGCAGACCTCCTCTGCTCTTTCAGTTTTGGTTGCACTTTCTTGACTCTGTTGCCAATGTTTATGCGCTTTCAAGAACGTGTGGGTTTCCCTAACCAAATCGCAAACCAAATCAAGAGGGTTGTTGTGTCTCAGTTGCATTTAGGTAAATTAGTTGCCTTGAAGCAAAAATGATTCCCTGGTTGAGCCTGTTTTATTAAGAAAATAGAGCTTCTAATTACATCCATGGATGTGATATTCATGATAGAGGTTTGTACTATAGGATGTTTCTAAGGTTAGTGAGCTGGTGCCACAGTAGTCTTAAAAATGTTCACCTTCCAGAAAGTTTTTACATATTGCAAAAAAAGTGGTGCTTTCCCATGCAAAACTGAACACACAATGATAGTGTTTTGAGTGGTTTCGATGGCATTGCTATGATGTTGCTAAGGCGTTCAGAGTGATTGTTAATAAGTTTCTCAATAATAGTTCTTTGTGGTTGTTAGGTGATGGCCCAGTTCTCTATCATATTTTGGTCCCCAGGTATGGTGTAAATTTATGAGATTTGCCTGTTTTTATCATTTACCAAGTAAAAATCATTAAGTTAATTGCTTACTCATTTTTATAGCCTTTGAGGCCTTATTTATGTGTAAAGCTAATTGTAAAAGTGATGCTTAGCAACCCGCACAATAATAATGCTTAATAATACTTAAGCATGCAGTTGTTGTATTATGAACTATTTTTATTGCTGATCACATTCTCAACAGCCTGCTGTGTGTTTGAGAGGCAGGTAGTGCTCTTATCATAACCTCTGGCCTGAGCCCCCAGCATGCCAGCTCAGCTTACAGGAAGCAGTGAGGTGGGAGGTCGTCATGAACCGAGGGGCCAAGGGGCTTAATTTAGAAACTGACAGCATGAAACCAGCCTCACAGAGCCCAAGTGCTGGCAAACCTATTAGCCAGATTGCACTTGCATGGCCTATAATGGATGGATTTCCAAATTCTTGTGCTATAGAGCTGGCCATGTTTCTCTGTAGGTGTCTGATATTGATTTGTTTGTTACGGTCAGCCTGGTTCTCCTGCATTAGGTTTATACATTCAGCTGGATGGAGGCTGAAGAGTGAAGGAAGGCAGCGGGCCAGGCTGTGAGAGTGATTGTTGTGGTCAGGAACACAGATGTGTAGATTCTCTCGCCGACTCACAGCCATAACACGTATACACACGCACACATAAACCGTCTATAAACAAACAATCACACATATGCAGCTCAGGGCGTATGCTTTTATTTAGCTCATGATCAAAGCAATTATGGCGGTTTACATAAAGTGCCACATATTTATGATTTGGAAATGTATACCATTAGAATTATAAAATCATCAGAATACAATAAATCCTCGCACATAAACAACATTTTGAGTTGCATTTAAATAGGACTCCATGCTGTAAACCCTCTTGACAGAATGTCTACATTCATCTCTGGTCATATGTGGTCTCTCAAAGCTGAACCCATCCTCCAGAGACACCGTAAATATGTCTTGAAGCTGTTGAAACTGGGTTCATATTTATTTGGCTGGATTTAGCACACATAAATTCTAAATTCGCCTAAAGAAGCCAATAAACCAGGATGACTAAAGATCTTAACATACACCATTAGACATCTTTAATGCTCCTGAAGAGCACATGAGATACCATTTTTATTTTGGCCATATAAAATAGATTTATTGAGATTTATTCAGCATATTGTTCAAGAGTAGTGGAATCCAAGGGTGAGTTAGAGAACACATCAAAAGGAAAAGACCGGGAACACAGTACGCCTCCTACTGCAAGAGCAGAGCATAGCGAAAGATCTGATTTTCAAAACTGCACCCTGACCTTTCATTAATATTACAAGTTCTCACAGATGGTCCAAAATGATCAGAACATGGTGTCCAGTCTAGTAAGATTAATAAAAAATGTGATTAGAAATTAAAAAGGGTATGGGCTGTTCAAAAATCAGTAAGCTGTCTTCGGAGACAGTAGTATGAGGTGTCATACAGTGTACAGGTGTGCCCCTAAGGGGAGAAAAAAACAGTGATAAATAGTTAGCGTAAACTGATTACTTTACAAAACATTAGTTGGTTGTGTACTTTATTGCCTGTTCAGAGAATCATCCATTAGCCTAGTAATGTTAATGTCAACTTAAATTTTTTGGCTAATGTCAACTTGCTTTTTTTTAATCAAGTGCCATCTGAATCTCTCATGTGTAACATTGTGAGTTGTTATCAGAGCAGATTGTTTCAAATCAGTCACTTGTTCTAGTTTAGGAAGATGAGGATAGTTAGGGCAGCTTAAAGAGACAGCTTTCTACTGTTCCGTTGTCATTCACTTACCCTCTTGTCATTATAATCCCGCGTACTTTCAGAACGACATGAGGGTGCAATAAATGATGATTTTTGAACTAATGCTTTAAGTCTTGTCTCACATTTCCTAACTATTTGATGTTAGGCTAGGGATAGTTTACCCAGAAATAAAAATTCTACCATTTATTCACCATCATGTTGTTCCAAACCCTTTCTTTCATGAAACTCAGAAGAAAATCGCAAAACAGCCTTAATCTCCTTTCACTTTTGTTGTTCATTACACTTTCTCTTTGTATTTCATCAGTCAGATTTGGAATATAAGGATGAGTAAACAACAAATGAATTTGTACAGGTAATGCCTGTATTGGGCATTTCTTTATAACTACATCACCAAAACTTCAGTGGTCTTGGTAACTAATTCTAAGTTTGGGGATACTGTAAAATGTAATTTTATAGACACTATAAACCATTTTAACGTCACTGTAACACATATCCTGTCACAGCATATGTTTTTATTATGCCCTCAGGTAGCTAATTTTGCTAATTGTGTTAAATTTAGATTGACCATCATCAGTTCAATTCATTGCATAGAGGTGAGCAAAAGAAGACCCCACAACTTGAAAGCAATAAAACCATGACAAAATAAAAGCTCGGCACGATCTGCTGCACTGCCCGCCATTCTGCTCCCCCAGCAAATAATTGGCCTGTCCTCATTAATCATTTCTGGGTTGCTGTGTTTGACTAAGTCCTGCTGTTTGAATGGTGTTAACTGAGACACTGTGCCCCGTTCCTGACCCTGATATAAATCAGAGCCCACAGCACAGGTTACACAGTCACACACTGCAATGAGTCAATAAACATCTGCATTGCTCAGGGATCTTATCAATCTCTCTGTATCTCTGTGGCTTGTAAGACCCCCTAAGAGCACCAAGGCTTCTTCTACACACACTAATCTAACCAAGTCAAGAATGCCTTTGACAGCGTTTACTTCAAGGCTGTGTATTTGACGGACAACAGCTCTTTTTAACATCCTAGCTTTGTCCACAGGCAAGTCAGCACCAGCCAAGCTTAAAGATTGCAGCAGTCTTTCTCTATAACAACAACAAGCACAGTTTCTAAAGGCATTATACCTATGATGAATGGGATACCTTTGATTATAAGTTTGTATGTATGCGGACGTGTCACCCGCATGTTGCTGTCCTGAGTTTACATTACCTGTCTTGGTATGTTCTCATAGGTCTGTGTATATTAAAGTCATTCCTTGTTCTTTCCATGCAGGTGGGAGTTTGTGACCAAGTAGTCGGTTCAAAGCAATGTCTGTTGTACCATCAGTCATAAATGCACCATGTCACAGGAAGAGCTGGCAGGTGTGTATAAATGAGCAGATTCTTTAGACATCTGTTGCTTCAAGCAACATAGTAGTCTGGAGATGCTCTAATTACTGTGAAAAACTGACCTAACCTTCAGTTACCCATCAACTTCTGCTTTGTTTGCTCAGGTGTTTGTTTGGGTTGTGATGTCTCTGCTGCCCCTTGTGGCAGGAGGCAGGTCGGGTTTTAAAGCAGAATCTGAGGTGGCAGTGGGATTTGTTGGCGCTGGAGTGGACAAGCCGCCTTTACAGACTCTTCCAGAAATTGAGGAGAACACAGAAGAGGGCAGTGACTCTCCTTGGCACGGTCTGTTTGGTGAGTGTGGAGTCTGGAAATGATTTTCCAGTGCAATTAATGAATCAGCAATGAATTATTCAATCCTGAAAAGTAGAAAAGTGATCAATCTCTCTCCAACCATTTCCATCCCTCTTACAGAGCCATCTGTGTTTGTTGAGGACGACCAGCAGCCAGCTCGATGGGAACGTTCCCCGCGGTCACCAGACACCACTGACATACAGACCAAAGGTGCACGCAAGAAAAAAAAGAAAAAAGAGAAGGAAGAAAAGAAAAAGAAAGACAAGAATAGTGGGAGGCGACAGAGCAGCCGGGACTGTCGTGTGGAGAAACGGGAGATGCATGTACGAGACCTGGGCATGGGCTTTGACTCCGATGAGATTGTCCTTTTCAAGTTCTGTGTCGGCTCCTGCCAGAGGTCTCGTGGGAACTATGACCTGGCTCTGCGTGCTCTGCTGGCTAATGGGAGTTTGCCAAAGCGCACAGCCAGAAAGATCAGCGCACACCCTTGTTGCCGCCCGACGGGCTACGAACCAGTCTCCTTCATGGATGCTACCACAACCTGGAGAACCATCAAGTCCCTGTCTGCTGCAGACTGTGAGTGCATAGGATGAGCCAAACTGATAGAGGGGAGGGGAACAAGACCTAAAGATGTCATGCAATGGCCCAAGAGAGGAGGAGGAGGAGGAATCAGGAAGCCTTCCGGGCCACAGTTACGGAATGAGGTCAGGCGAAGTTGGCCCTTAAAAAAAAAAGCTGCAAGGATATTTGGTTTGTCTTTGATGGTGGATGGTGATTTCCACCATCAGCCTATGTATGCAGACTTTAATAACACCAAACCTCTATATAAAGAATTAAATATGATTTCAACAAGTCATATTGAAGAGAGGTTTAATATGGAGAGACATCACCCAAAGTGGAATAACAGCGACATTGGATTGTCCAATTGAGTTGCTCTGTAAACAAAATCTACAAGTTATAACTTGACTTGACTAACATTTGCTTACCAGGAGTTTCATCAGACTTGGATATCGCATGAAATCCTGAATCATTTGTCAGGCTCATTTGTTGATCCTTGATGTGCCCCTTTTTCCAGGCCTTCAATCTGACATGTAATATTTCAGACAAATTAGCAGTTTATTATTATTATTTTATTATTAATGAGTTATTGTCATGCTATTGTTGTAATTTCAATATAATTGCACAATAACATGTGGAGTATTATTAAACGTTCAGCCCAGAAAAAACATACACCAGTTAGTATTACCGTTTTAGCATTAAAGGCAGATTATATTTTTTTATTTCTCAGGATTTTTATAGACAGACATATGAGTGACATTGTATTTTTCTATCATTGCTTCTATCAGTGATATCAAAAACAAAGTAGAAGGTATTAAAAAAAGATCATGTTCCACAATGTAAATGTAAGTTCTGTAAGATTTATGTGTGTGTGTGTGTGTGTGTTTGTGTGTGTAAAGACAAAAGAATGATTTCTAGGAGATGTTTTTAGCCAAAGTACAATTTAATAGCATTCATTTAATTTATTGATGCTTGTTACGGAGGAGGTGGAGCAGTTGCCTCCTCCGTAACAATGCTGATGTGTCAAAAAATTAATGTACAAAGTACATACTGTTATACTAGCATTAACATGAGCTAATTCTGGTCCAGATATGAATCAAGTGAAACTATCCTCAGAACTTGATGCTTGCAGGAACTTTAACTACACCCTACACTAAAAATCAAAGTCTTGATTCATCCTGACGTTTCTCACATTGTTACAGATTTTTTTATGTAGTATATTTAAAAGAATCATACTTATTTGTCCTTACAGGCTTTTTACATTACTAGTTATCAACAGTTATACATTTGCATATATCTGTGGAGTAGACCGTACTTTACCAGATTCCTTAGCATTTTCTTTTTCCAACACAGATGATGACCACAATGCATTTGTCATTGTTTTAATTGTTACCAAATGGATGCCATGCATCCCTTAACATTTACTGTACACCTAACAGATATTGTATTTATTTTTTCATTTAAGTTATTTATTTATTGCTATGTCTGCAGATGTGTCTCTGGATGTTCATATTTATTATTGTTTAAACTTTGGCTTCTGTTGTTGACTTTCATCTCACGATGAACCAGCATGGAAATAAATAAGACCTTTAACAAGGTCAGCTACAACATATTACAATTGGGCACAAAAACAGATATTCATTCAAAATATTTTGATGGGACTTGTAGATCCATCTTGAAAATTTCATTTGTGCCCTTTTCATCTTCCAAGATGGCTTACATGAAGTTCTCAACTTTAATTTATACAGAAATTAAAAGGATTTTTTTTTAAAACTAATGGTGAGGAGGAGAAGGAATGTGTTCTGACTAGTCCGCCCAACTTGCTGACCTCAATGAGCTGTGATGGTTGTATTCAGTTTCATTATTAAAAGCTGCTCAGAACAGACATTTAAAATATTGTCTTCAAAAACTGATTTCAATAAATCGCTTTGCTTCAGTATTTTACATGTTTTATTTATCTATTATAATTGTTGTTGGCAAAGTTACTCTTTATTTTTGTATTTCATATTTACTATATAGGAATAAAGCTGTTTATACATAATGTGAATTAAAATTGTCCTTTATATGTATTTTTACCTAATCTACTAAAGATTCAAATCAAAGATTAATAACTAATTTCTAAAACGTTTCTCAAATAACATTTCACAATATTTTAGGTTTATATATATTCAGGTTTAAAGGAACGCCTTAAAAAGTCGGCCAAAGAAAGGAACAATTATTATCTGTACAATAAACATTAAAATCATCTGCAACTCAGAGCTTTTCCCTCCATTGACCTCTTGTCTCAGTTCAGCTAATGGCAATCATCAGGTAGTCAGGTAGACTGCTTGGAGACATGTATGTACATTATGGCACTATTAGGCCCTAGGTGAACCTCTCATCTCCTAAAGTGCAAAGAACGTTTCCATCTGTTGTTGGCCTGCTAATGAGCACACCCCTCACAGACCAGCCTGGCTGTTGCTCAGGGGCCTCTGTGTGGTGAGTTTGCACCTCTCACACCGTGTGTGAACTTAATTAACAGGAGATTGGAGCCTCTTCTGCATTTTTAAGAAATAACTGCACTATAGGACCATATGCTTGCAAAAGTGTGATCACTATTGGGTTAGTTGACAGATGCACTATGGTGAAGATTATATTAAGAGATCAAATTACTAGAATAGGTGGAATATAGCTCATAGGTTGTGTTTTACTGTCCCATCTGTGGCTTGACTGATCACAATCACCATAAACTAGTCCTGGTATGGGAACATTTTTTTAATGTTTTCCCAACGAAAAGCATCTGTTATTTTATAAATAACATGAGGGTGAGTAAATGATTATTTTTCACTATTAGGGTGCTTAGTACAGCCATTTTTTATGTAATATCTGTAGAAGAATTTACATAAATATATTTTTATAGTGAACGAAAGTAACTTTAATAATCAGACAGTTTTGCTGGGGATATACACTGAACCTATTTTTAAAGTGTGTGCTTTAAAAACACTGTGTGCGCTGTTGACATCTGGTGGTCAGTATAATGTACAACACAGCTCAGTGGTCCATTGTATTAGGTCTATTTACACATATTTTGCTATATGGCAATTAAACAAATCCTGGGCTACAGTATAGCCTGCTCTACACATAGGTTTTTAGCTAGTTATATACATTCTTTTGTTGTCCTATATGTACATTTTGTGTCATGACTCATGATGGCAGTCCTCATACATATGTTGTAGCAATATAGTCAGTAGGCTAAATATTGCATTTATCTGAGGTTAAAAAATTACTTCAGCTGTCAGCCATCCCTATTAATGGCTTTAACAGCATATTTACCTAAATTATTGTAATCAATCAAGGTGAATGCAGTACTGAGTATATTTGACAACAGTAGCATGATTATTCCCTCAAGGGGACAAATAATCTCAATGGCTGGTGTTACTTTAAGGTGTGAGTATTCGCCCTGTGTCTCATTCAAGAAGTCCACACGTGGCACATAGGTTACCATGGGAGACGCGTTTGATCACACAGTAGTACTGAAATCAATATACTTGTCAGGACAGGCTCCCCCTTACGTGTGAATAAAGGTCTGGTGAGAGCTGAAATTTCATGATGTTGGTTTAGTCATGATCTGTGAGTCTTCCAAACAAGGTTTAATAAATAAACCGAAAACAATGGGTTTATTACAATGTATAAACATTTTTTTAGGTTTTTGTGTAAATGTGCACCATTGAATCTGATTTAAGATTCCACACTAGTGGAAATTCTTGAGTCATTTCAGACCTTAAATGTTCAGACTTGTACAGTACCGTTTTGACACCAGCTGTCATGATACATTTGTCTTACACTGCCCTCTGCTGACAGGTATCAATCATAGCGTAAAGTAGTCAAAATATAAATATCTTGTCCAGTATTACTTATTTGGGGGCATCACAGGGCATATTGTTAAATCATCATAGATTTTAATTGTTTGATAATAAACAAAACAATTAATATATTTTAATCTATAGCAACAAGTTTGCATTAATACTATAGCATTATTGAATTTCAAGTTACTTAAATTGTAATTGTAACAGTTGTTAATAGTCTGGAAAGCCAGACAGATCTTACAAAATTAGTCCTTACCTGTATGCTGATCTCAGAAAATATTAACAGTGTCAACATGAATGAAGTGAGATTTTAACATTTTAGACAGTTTTTTTAATTTTTAACAGTGTAAGTACTGATCATTAATTGCTGATTGTGTGGTGTTTATTGTTGTACTATTACACTAATACTCTATTTGATATATGGAAATGTTAATTGTTTTTAATAAATTAGTCACAGTTTTACAGTTTAAATCACAGTCAAACACAGCCCAACATGCAACATGGCAAAGCATGGTACAGAGGGAAGCAGCATATCCATAACTACATGTTAAAAACATTGCCTCTTACAGAACACACATGCAAGTGTCTCCTCTTACAACTTAATCCTAAAATTGGATTATTTTAGGTCAAAATTAAGCAAATTCACAGAATTACTTGAAGGTAAACTGACGTCACAGAAAAGTCTTTCTGCACTGCTCATGAACACTTTAGGTTGTGCTATTAAATATAAAACAGTAAAATCTAAACTGGTTGTCATTGTCTAATGCCATTTTCTGACATACATGAACTTGGGGTACTGAAGGTGCAGGTCACTATTTCAACTTTATTCTCTAATATTTGTGCAGCTGGTAGCGCCTGGAGGCACCCAACAGTCTTGGCAAGGACCAGTTTGGAACTTGACGCTCCATCTTCATCAAGACACGCAACGCCGTTCTGATCGACGCTGAAAGGATGAAAGCCAGCCAAGGCTGTATCAAAGTCCCACGCCTGACGAAGGGTTAAGTCCACATACGATTTAGCGTTCGTTTGTTTTCCCGCGTCGTTTCTACAGGTGGCCGTGCGTAACGACGCGTAACTTGTGCAGTTACTTTTCGCAAATGAAGGAGGTGAGTGTTGACCATCTGTCCAAACCAAAACGCGACTGTGATTCTCTTTCCTCAGCCCGATAGTGCGTTTGAGTCTCGCACAACCCTTGGTCAGTAAGTTTTTCCTACATAGAATATAAACCCATGGATCCAAGATGGGGTTGAAGGAGGCGAAGCGAATGGCCAGAAGATCACTGCGATAGTCTGGATTTCCACCTGATGATATGTATGATGGATCATACAGCTGGTTTACGAAGATTCGCACCTGTTAAGTTTACCAGAACAAATATAATTGCATTTTTAGAGTTAAAACTGATTACAAATCAAACATTTCGACTTGCATTTACAGTGACAATTTACAGTGACAAGTACATGAGTGCCATTAAGTGTTCTTTTGTCAATAATGCCATTTGAATATACATTTTCATGTAAAAGTGTGACTTAATAACTTACCACTAAAGGAATGGAGCATATCAGAAACACGATGGTCATAAAAATTAACAGCCAAAACATCTGAATCTCTGCCGCTGATGTAACGGATGTTAGTTTTGGGAATCTGCGTCTGGATCCTGTATGTCCAGGCACCTCTGCTCTCACCATGCGCGTCATCTTACTCATCCCAACCAGTGATCGGCACACGGCGAAATTACAAAGAACAGTAACTGCTATCAACAGCAGCATAAAACCTCCGTACAGAAACGTGTACGAGGCACCAACAGGATCCATGGCGCGCCAGTCTAAAAAGCACCAAGTTCCCGGAAAGTGCCTCTTGTGCTTTCCAAAACCAAAACTAGGCATGATGCACAGCACAATATTCGCCAGGTATGTCGTCATCAACGCAAACCGAGCCATAGTCCGGTCCACGTGCTGAGAGTAAAAGTAAGCGTGATTTATAGCCAGATATCTCTCCACTGACATAGCGCACAAAATAGACATCCCGGCGGAACCAAAGAACAACATGGAGAAGGAAAAGAAATGGCATAAGAGCGCTCCGCCTGGCCACCTGCCCGCAATATATGTGGCGATCACCACTGGACTTGTGAAACAAGTGCCAAGCAAATCCGTGATGGCCATTCCGCACACCAGCGTGTAGAAGGTGGTCTCCTTCTGCTCCTTCTTGGAGATGCAAAGCACCACGATCGCCACAAGGTTTCCGAGGACTCCGACGCCAAACATTGTGGCTGAAATGATGAGAGAGCGGTAATCTAGGCTCAAGACACGGGACGAGCTGTTGGTGACAGGAAAAATAACTTCTGACACATTAAGGCCCTCGTTCAAAAACGAACCATTCATATCTGAAAAGTTTAGGTGGGTCCAAAAACCGTTTCTGTTCAATTCTGTTCAATTTACCGCTCATCTCTGTGTTGTTGCCTTGATTGCAGACATGTGTCACAGCTTTTATATGATCCCACAACTTCTCTTCCCACCGCGTGACGCCAGCGGTAAATAGTGACGCAACAGGCGATCGCTCTTAACGTGAGATGCTGCACATGTCGCCAAATTTCATTGCAAACGCAGGTGTCTGGCTTATTTAAGTATTATATTCCAGTTATTTTGTATTCGCTGGGTAATAGCAATTGTGGCGAGACTTAACAAATGCATTTATAACCTCAACTCACCTGCATTCTTCTGCAGATCTCTCTCTATCTATTGCATTTATACATTAAACCATTCTATCCGTTCTATTGCATTAAACAATCGTAAATGCTATTCAATGGCTAGATTACATAATCAATTCAAATACAGTACTGTGAATGATTGCAATGAACAAGCAATTTGGTCAAATTATGTTCTTCATCATCAGTGAAATCCACAATCACTATTTATAATTGTTTTTGCTGTATTACAACAACAGGGAAGTTTAAATATGCTCTACTGCGCTTTATTTATACAGAACCAATGCAGCATCAGAACTGTTTTGATGGTAGGTGGGTCAGAGCAGACAGCATTGGTCTGGCTTCAAACAGCATTGTGACTTGACACAATTGTGCTCAAATGTTTTTTACAGTATATAATAGTATATTGGGCAACATTGTTCTGCATCATCTCAGTTGTTAGACAGATCTGTTGTCTGCTTTATTTTTTCTCATTTTGAAATGCCCTTGACAACTATATTGTGAATCTTGTTTATAACTGCCTGATAGCACATCCTTTACAAGTGGATAACTGATTTGCTAGTCATTATGGATTAAAGCTTTTCATCTAATCAATGATATCATTGTACAAATACAACATTTTCAAACAAAATTCACAAATAGTATGAAGGTATTCAAAGACCATCATATAAACACTGAGCTGATGTGTAGGCACTGGAGGGGTATTGATCACTACTCTGTGTTTGGTCAATGAAAGTCCCTGCATCCATCCCCTAATCCATGTGGGAGTATTTAGTCCCAGCCAGGTTATGAATCTGCAGCAATACATAAATGAAGCTATACCATCAGACCAACAGGAGATTGGTCACAGAAGTGCTGCTGCCACAATTTCTCAACAAAGGATCTCGTTAAAGCTCTTACTTTATCCACCACAGGGATCTGATAGCAGCCACAAATCCAGGGGTTGAAATCTAATTTGAGGTAATGAAAGAATTCATCATCCCTGGGGGGTTCAGGAGTGATGCTACTGTGTGTTGCGGCTGGGCTTCTCAGTCTCTGTCGTGGTAAGCAGATTCTACTGGAAGGAGTCAGAGGTGTGCTGCCAGCACTCTAGGCATCCATCTTATTTAGCTTTCTCATATCTTCTTACAATAACCTTTTGATCAGAGACACCAACACTAACACGCCCACGTCACAAACAAAGGGACACTTTTTAATACCCTTCCTATGTAGAGATGGGCTGAAGGGGCTGTTTGCTTTTCTGTGTGTGTGTGTGTGTGTGTGTGTGTATACCTATTCTATAAGCAAACCCATAAAAGTCTTTTTGGAGAATAATTTAGTGCACAAACAGTGGCACATAAATCTTTCAGCATGCTCATCTCCCAATTACTTTCCTCAAATAGAGGTGTGAAGTCAAATAGGAAGCTGTCATAATAAATGCATTTATATTTATTATATGTCAGCATATGATGGCATTTGATGACCTTGTGGGATGAACATTTAACTAGGTTTAATTTATCCATTGAATGGGTTTTGTATCAAGTGAATTAATATTATTTAGAACACATCAATTAGCCCTGTTTTGTGATGACACTCCCTTGAGAGGAAACAAAAAAAACAAAAGCAGTGATTACACACTTAATCAATGGAATGTCAATAGGAAATCAATTATATAAATAAAAGCATGTTTTAACAAATCACAAGATTAGGTGTTGCTATAGAAATATCACGCAAACAGCTGAGCCTGGCTGCATTACGCCTTTTCATTATCTACAGTTGCTATGATACCCAAAGTAACATGGTTGAAATTAAAATGACCTCTTACACATAACTTACACAAGTTATGACACATATTTTTGTATAACTATTATACATGCTGATAGGAATTCCCTTCCTTAAACAAAAAGTAAATTAAAAGTATGTTAATTATGTTATAAATACTGCAAGAATGGTTTTCCCTGCAGACTGTCCTGTTAATATTTTTCTATGCATGCACACTAAACCCACCCCTAATGTTTAACAACATTTAGCTCTGTCTGCTTTAATACTGCTAATGTGTCTTGGAATGTTTTTGCTCACAAATTGGGTGCATCATGACTCTCACAGTGTGAAAGCTGGAGGTACTTTTGGAGGTACTACTGCTACCCATATTAGCTGATTGATTCACAAGCACTGTGATCATTTTTAATTGGATTTTAAGTTTATCGAACACTAGTTATTGGGTGTGCTGGTGTGCAGCAAACTCGCCTCTAACACACGTCTGACTCATGTCTCTAGTGGTCAATAATCTTGATGTATTTGTCTCATGATACTGTCCTATGAGCCATTTAATACTGTCTTCTGTTCATAAATTGTACCTATTTTTGTGGCTCAGCCTGAAGTTTTTCTGAACAAATGATGGATTAATTTTAGGTACCAGTGAGGTGGTGTTTCCATGATTAACTGCAAGCAATACATTTCTAACAAAAACATGCATGTATTTTTAAATATTTTGTCTGCAAAATAAAACCTGTTGTTTTTTGTATCTTTATAGTGGTTTTGGTCAACCTGAAATTACACACTGGGAGATTTGGAGAGCAGCCCCAGACATTTCCACACATTTCCACCACCATGCTTCACTGTTGGGAGGAGGATCTTTTCCTGGAATTCAGTGTTTGGCTTTTCTCCAAACATGGCGGCTTTGATTATGACCAAATCTATTTTGTACTCATCTGTCCAAAGACTGGACTTCCAAATGGCCTCTGTTTTGCCCAAATGCTCTCTGGCAAAGTTGAAACAGGCAGCTTTGTTCGTTTTTGAGAGCAGAGGCTTTTTTCTAGCAACCCTCCCATAAATGTCATGTCTGTTTAATTTTGGTCTGATTGTAGATGCATGTACATTTACCACAGATGCTGCCAGAGAGGTCTGCAACTCTCTAGAGGTGATGTGTGGGTTGTTCTTTACCTCATTTATTTATTTTGTGGTGCTTCTTGATGATAGTTTTGATGGGCGTCCACTTCTAGTGGACAATCATATTGTATATATAATATAAAACTAACTACGTTATTAAGTCAAAAATCCAATTGCAAAATTCTTGTTTTCTTTAGCAGTGGTTTAATATGTTGGTGTTGTACTCAATGGTGTTGAAAATGAAATACTGAGAATAATGACACTATGCTCCAAACTAAAATTGCAATATCTAATGTTATAATAGTTATTGGATAATCAGGTATACAATAAAAACACACTAACAAACAGTATGGCAAAAATGGTCAACTGTATAATAAAAATACATTTTCACCAAAAGGTTACATTGTGTTCTATTTTGCCGTTTTATAATTGCCCCATATAAGGTGAAAACATGCCTTGCTACTGGGGCACATAGGTCCAGTATATGTGCAAAGAACTGTATTTTGTTTCCTAGAATGTTGCATTGCTATTAAAAAATATTAAACATTACGCAAAGGGACTTTTAATAAACCTGAGAGACATTCACTGGAAAATAGTGTGAGCTGGCTTCAAGCTTAATTTACAGCACAATTCAATTCTAAACTGATGATGTGCTATCAGCAGCAGTATGACGTAATCTGTGCTGTGCAGTGTGGGAGGACTGATACACAGATTACATCTTGACGTAAAAGTGCTGTAATGATCTAATGATCTGTCAGAATGCTTTTTCTCACTTCAGGGCATAAGTGATTTTCTCTCCTGTTTCTGTTGCCCCTTTCTGTCTTTCACCCTTACATATCTTCTCATGCTTACACATGCTCTCTCTTTCTCTCTTTCTCTCAACACCCAGCTGTTGTTGTTAAGGCACAACAGGCAGAGTGAACTGTCTTTGTGATGTCACTAACGCACAAAAGAGATTGGAAGATGTTTAATGTTTGCAGAATGTGGACCGTGTGTTGTGATTGGTTGTCTGATGGAGTTGCTGTGACGCAGTATCTCCTCTCACTGAGGTCTGAACATGATTTGTTGGTCCTTTCAGGAAGTGTTAATTGAAAGTTGAAATAAGCAGAAAAAGGGCATAGAAATTCATGTGGTTGTTTTTGGACAGATCACCTGCATGTGTGGTTTATTCACCCACACAGAATATGTAGTTTTATATGGTGGGCAAAGTGAACTTTGGGGCCACCTACACACTAACCATCTAGTGTGAAACATACTAACCTTCCCTAAAGCTCAATGAATAGTACTGAATCTGATTTAAGCACCAGCTCATAAAACTATGCAGTCTTTATTAAACTTGACGAGGTCTCGCACTGTAGCATAGCATTGCTGTTTTCCACAGCGTATAGCTCTATTGTTTAAAATCTAAGCAATATAAAAGAGAGACATCATGAATCACTTAAAGATGGGTTGGGAATATGATATCTGGCTTGGGTGACTAACAGCATGCTTCTTGTAGCATTATTGCTTCTCTAAGGAATTTGTGGTAATATTAGCATCTGGTCAGGGGGAGATATTAGAATTGTTCATCTTGTGACTCCTCAGCTGGGTGGCGGGATAAAAAATAACAGATACACAGAACGATTGCCATTTAGTTTTAAAGTCACAGTGATAAATTTCTGTATAAAGAGAAGATGCATGCTTATGCCACATGGTTTTTCAGATTTTCAAAATAGGTATGTATGTGTTAATGCCTGGGAATGTGATTTTATTATGCTTTATTAAAGACAAAGTTACATTACTGCTATAGTATATTTTATATCTAAGATTGAGTTATATTTGAGTTATACAGTTATATTTCATATCACCGTTGTTTAGCTAATCAAATAAAAGAGGCTTGTGTCTCCTTCCACCTGATGCTCTTAATCCAATTAATTATACATTTATTTGTATGTAAAATCCATTACCAGCTACTGACACTTTTACAGAAAGCAGAAAAAGATTAAGAGATGTAAAATAAATGAATGGGTGAACTGTGTTTGAAAGTATACGGCAAGTTGACTAATTAAGCGTGGTCAGGCTAATGACATTAAGCAATGCTGCACTTAAAAAAATGAAATCACAAGTTGATGAAATGAAATCACAAAAACACAAGTTAGGGCTTTTTCAGGCCACTGTTTTTTATTTGTCTACTATTGAAGGCGTAGGATGCAGATGCCGCCAGAATTAATTTCCTCTCAGGACATTAAGCAATTTTCTCCCCCTTTCACAGTGGCTCTTTGGGATTCACAGGCTAAGCACAACCACATGCATTACAGATTGACATTGTCCATTTCTAATTAGAGAGCCTCGTTTCCATTGGGACACAAACAACAGCGCATTAGCAAGACGGCCAATTACCACAGACTATGCAGCCGAGAGAGATGAAATAGCGTTGATTGTAACATGCTTGCTTCAGGCACAAAAACATGATGCTGTCTGTACATCACTAATTTGAAACAGAAACCTTGGACTCTGTCCCACTTTAGGAGGACAAACTACAACATGACATGATGGATATCTTGCTTTGTTGTCATAGAGCAATACAATTGAAGGTGAAGGCAGCAGGGATGGACAGGGAATATAATCATTGATGCACTGAGATGCATTGATTGTCACAATTGGGAATGAGGACTGTCGATTGGTCCAAATCACAGAAAGTCATTGATATGGATCATATACAACCAAAATGAAGCTGAAATGTGAAGCTGTTCAATTGGAGTCCATATATTTTTAGAAACCTATCCTGGAGGCCCCAGATTACTGCACATTATGGATATCTCACTCAATACTCTGAATGAACTCCTAAGACACACATATGTTGTGGTGCAGGGCTTCCAGAACAGATGCTATATAGCTATAAACACTGCTATAGAGTATGTCTTCATTATTGTTAAATATTTGTTCCATATTTCTCCTTTCAGTTCGTAAACACTAACATGTTTAGTTAACACTAAACATTACCAGCCACCCACTTTAGTTAGTAAGTGTTAGAACCATTAGTAAAAAACCTGCAGTGACTAGTTTAGATTTGTAGCGAAATTACTCTATTAAATACTATGTGAAGTAATCTGAGAGCTGTCTGAACACCAAGACAAGGAAGCACAGTTTGTGGTTTGAATTTGACACCCTCAGGCTTTTATAGATGTTACCACAGTCAGAGTCCAGAGTCTTAAACAGCATTATAAACAGATTTAACAAGAGATCAGAGACACTGTTTAAATTTTGAATGAGAATTGCTGCTGCCATGCAACCACAAAGAGTCTTTAAGAACATCCACACATTCAGTTATAGCTGAAGTATGTGATTTCTTTGCCTCTAGTGTCACAAGTGTCTGCCCTCGGTCTGAAAACTAGACAAACCGAAAGCAGACTAACACCATTTTTTATTGTGTCAAGATGTTCAAACAAACATGTTGCAACGTTTTGTTATAGTGACACAGTCACAGTGTTGACATTTTAGTGGGAAAACAACCTAAATGACTTACTTATATTTGTCTTTTCAAATTAAGATGTGATGGCAGAATGTTTCTAACATCAAAAAGATTATGTTAGCTTTACAGTCAGTTTAGTAAACCTATAAAGGTTGTCATGAAGCTAATAATTATTAACAATTGAACCAAAAATTCCTCATCTGTAAGACGAACCTTTCATCCAAGTTTGTAGTAAAATCTCACCCATTTTAATCAAGGTGAATAGTTTCACATAATCCTTATTACTTTTGTGCTGTGAGGTAAAGCTGCATGACATTTTGACCACTATTGAGTGACTGGGTGATCTAAAGCTACCTGAAGCATTCAAGCAAGTGAGTCATGTGATATACTGTATGTACGAATTTCCCTCTGACACACACAGTCATGTGCCAGAGAGGTCCAGATGGACCTAATGCACTATATTTGAATGGAGTAATGCACTAGATTTGAATGGAACAATGCACCAGATTTGAAAAGTATTAAGTATTGAGGGAGTGACATGCAAAGTAAGGTGTTAGAATATACCTTTACAAA
>JAZGTJ010004758.1:0-29683 GCA_036877575.1 Botia almorhae
AATCTCATCTAAATGTTAGTTGTGCATGTTAAAGCAAAATATCAAGTTTTATTCATCTAGAATATAGAAATTAGCCACTGGACCAGGCATTACTTTAAACATTGTACACGTCAGACATGAAATGTCACAATATTATGTATTTATTATATTAAACTATATTCTCCCATAGAACAAAACCTTTGAACACTAGTCAGTGGCGTGTTAAGAAAAGTTTTCTCTGTAGCGCATTAGGAGCGGCTTATTGTCAGACAACCGGAGCATACACACTGCTTACCTTTTTTAAACTGTTCCAGCATTGCGTCCAGTTTGGTGTCGTTAAAGACACAGTGCAGCGGGTGCTTGTAGAATTGGGTGATAGTTTTTAACGGGGTGCAGTCATCCGGGTCCACAAATGCCAGATCCTTAACAAACAGAATATCGACAATATTGGACCTTTCGTTCTCAAACACGGGGATGCGAGTGTATCCACTCTGCATCACGTCGGACATCGTGTAGAAGTCCAGTATGGCATCCGAGGACAGCATGAAGCAGTCGTTGAGGGGGGTCAAAACATCTTCGACCGTTTTAGTCCTGAGTTCCAGAGCTCCTTGTATAATGTTGAGCTCCTCCTTCACCAGGTCGTGATATGGATCCGTAACCCGCAGCATGGCCAGTAACTTCTCCCGCGTGTAGAAGTTGCTGATTTCCTGGTGTAGCATGTTGTCTAGTAATTTACTGATGGGATACGTGATCGGGAAGGTGGCCAGCATGAGCATCTTGGTCAGCCATATAGTCTTGGACGCTATCGCCAGCCCGTGTCTGGATGCCACGGAATGGGGGAGGATCTCTCCGATGAAGAAGATGAGAAAAGTGCACGCCGCAGTGGAGAGAAGCGTGAGTCCGAGGATTTGGCACATCCAAACCACCAGGAAAGTGTTGGTAAGCACGTTGCACAGAACCAAGGTGCACAGAACGTAGTTTCCGTGTTTGCGCACGGACTCGATCTTATGCGCGTACTTCTGCTCCTTGTCTGTGCCGCTGTTCTGCAGAACTTTGAGCTCCACTGGGTCCAGCGCCAGCATGCTGATCACCAGCCCGCTGAAGAGCGCGGATAACGCGAGGAGCAGCACCGACAGACCAGCCTGCAGCCATCCGTCCGCATGCGGCGGCCGCTCCACCACCGCCAGCCAAAAGTCTCGCGTCCTGTAGTGCTCCCACTTTATCCCGTCAAAGGCACACATCGAGTAATATTTGATGTTCTCTCCTCTGCGGAGGTCTTTGGCAAGCAGCTCCACCAGGATGGAGTTTTGGCTCGATGCGGACTTGAAAGACCCGAGCAGCTCTATATCGGAGCTCCTGGCGCTCTCTTCCACGCACAAGTTCCTTTTGGGATGCGCCTGTCCCTCTCTGCCCGGTTCTGGTTCCTCTATGAAGGCGATCCACGGCGCGGCTGTAGCGCTCCGGTTAAGCCTCTGCGGAGATACTGCATAGTACACGCGTAACATAAACCGCGTCCCCTCGGTCGCCTTTAGCAGCCCGTTCTGCACGAACAGATCTCCACCCGTGTCCTCCGGTCGGAAGCCCAGCAGTCCGTGGGCCGGTGTGTGAAAGGCGGATATGATCAGGAGAACCAGGGGCACGAGACATGGTCCAGGGATGCGGTACGGCAGGAGAGCATCCGCAGCATCCGCAGCCATGATGCTGAGTGGGTTGTAGAAGGACATTGGCGAGCTGAATCACGTGGCGATTACACACATACACACCCACGGACACACACTGTTCGCTCGATTTGACGAATCAATCTAACAGCTGGAGTCTAGTGTAAATAAATATCACACTGCAATGACGTCATGACGCTTTGGCGAGGGGAAACGATGAAGCTGCAGTACTGTACAGAGCAGACTGGAGATGCACAGTACTGGCCAAAACGCCAGCCAGACGTGGTGTAAAGATTTTCTGTTTGTTTTGGCCATTCTAAATCAATACATAACTCACGTGATATTCTAGAAGTCGTATCTTTATGGTAAATGACACCACGCATGCTTTATTAGTAAATTGACTAAAACAAGGACATCAAAATATCAAACAAAATGACATATGGCATATGGTGCTGGACTTTTTTCATAATTCTGTAGTTTAATAGTTATTTTTACACTCCCTGTGAATCATCTGCTCCCGAAGTCATTTTTTAAAATGCATTCTGTGTCATTTTACGTGTGTGCAACGCGATGCTATGAATTATATCGTGTGACCCGTACAATGTTGGTCAAGGCATTAGATGAGAACGGCATTTGTCCTGCTCGAGCTAAATCGAGGTCTGTGAACATAACGTGTCTTGGCCACAAGGTGGCGCTCTCGATCACAATTTGTCCCGACTTCCATAACTAAACGTCACTGAATGATGGAAAGTTTAATATACGCGATCTAGTTTTATTTAATTGGTGTAAAAACGTGAATATGTTTTAGCAAAGAGACATCGTCTTGAGCAGATTTGAAAATAACGTAGAAACATAGAAATCTCTTGTATAAACTCGTGAAATGAAAATGCATGTCTGATTATTTTATTTTAAAAATATTTAAAGATAACGTGTGCTTTAACACACGTGTAACGCGAACACGCGGGTTTATTTTATATCTAAGATTACTGGTAATAAAAAAACATTGTATTCATTCATGCTGCATAGAGCTCCAGAATTTCTGTCCTTAAAACAACAAAAATGTGTGTCGTGCGATGTTTTATTAATCGTTAAGAAATGTCGTAAATCGCATGTTTACCAAGAGTAGAGAGAAACAAAAAGTTGTGGCCTCATAAACGCTTGTTTTTTCCATCTTGTGAAGTCAGGCCTAAACCTACAGCCAGTGACCCAGAAGGCAAAGAAACACCATTTTTATGACTTTGCGAGTTAGACAAAGCCATGAAGAAGAAAACGCTGGAGACGTTTGGCTGCGTGTGTTAACCACTTTCTTCTGCTGAGCATCACTCGCTGCCACCTCGTAAATCAGAGACAAATATGCAGAGACAAAACAGACTTTTTTTTCGTCTCACTGCCCACCCCGGATAACAGGGCACGTTCTCAGAACGTTGGCCGACGTTCTCTAAAAGTTCTCTCCGAGTTATTAAAAACATTCCTGCAGTACCATTAGTAGATCGTTTATAATGTTGTCTATCATATATGAAAAACGTTATTCTTAAGTAGCTGGTTAAACGTTTTAACGTTACAGAATTAAAAAAAATTAAATAAGGTTTTAGTAACCAAGCAATAATGTTTAATTAAACGTTTAAAAGCTGGATGTTTTGAACGTTCCCACAACTTTCACAAATAACATGTTTAACGTTTTTGTTTCTTTAATGGAAACGTTAGGGGAACGCTATTATAACCTATAATTGTTAGCTGGGACGGCTCGTCAATATTTAGAAAGCACAGTATTTTAAGCCGTGACCTTGTCTTGTGGTCTACACGGAGGTCTCAGGCAGTTTGCAGGCACAGGAAACGTTCAACTTGTTAGTTATTGCTGGTTCATTTAGTTAAAATGTCGCGCGTCCGTGAGTTCTTCAGAAAGCGGATTGAGACGGCGTTGAGTTGCACTGATGGAAACACATCTAAACACTAAACATCTAAAAATATATGCACTCATAGAAGTCTTTAGTTGTTCGCCCCGTGTCGTTTTAAATGAAGGGACATTATATTAGATGTTTTCATAAGTCTTTCAACTTCAAATACATTTATAGCAAGCACATATCATATTTCATATTCCTGGAGGCTGAGATGATATTGAAAAGTGTTTAATGAAATTGTATTAAAGCCGTGGGCTACCTTTGAACCAATGGGAGTGGTCGTTTTACAAGTAATAGACAAAATCTGCTCTTTGTCGACGTATTGTTTTTTTAGCTCGTGTATGTATGTGAGATGTGACGTGATTTCATAACAGTTATAATCTTAAACAAATAAAGAAACCTATTGAATTTATTTTGGCTGTCAATGTACATACCTTTATCGGGTTAACTCTGCATTATGTATTTCTGCATCCTTCAAAGCAATCGTATTTTATTTTGATAATGAATAATGTGTGAAAATGTGGTTATTTGAGAAACAGAAACGTTTTTTTTAAATGGACTCAGCTTTGCAATGCTGCTAAAACAATACGTGTGTTGACGTGTCAACGAACACAAACTACTTATGAACGAATTTTTCATTTTTAAAAAGGAAATCTTAATTTCTTTATATATTTACATTCAGTATTTAGTCTGTGTTTTGATCCCGAAACATTCACAGATGTATTGTAAACGTTTACTTCTACATCCAGACACAAAAACATTCACATCCAGACCTTTGCAAATGTATAAATAACAGGGGGTGCAAAAAATAATATTTTGCAATAAAATATGCAAATAAAAAATATTTTGATCCACTGTATTATTTTAAGACGATGGAAAAAGTAACAGCAGATCGCAAGAATATCGGTAACGTTGTTTGTAATTTTGAGGTTTTAGTGAATGACTATTTAAAGGTTTAAAGAATAAATATTTTTGATTACAAAGCCTGTTTGACGTATTTATGTTAAAAGGTTTCTAAAACGGAGAACGGTTCTGGAAAGCTAAAACGCACTTCAAAAGAGTACATATAAAACATGATAAATCCACTCATGAATCAGAAGTTAAGGAGAAGCGACCTGTCTGATTCCCAGCCAAGAATTGTGCTGTATTAAACAGCACGGTGCTTTGCTGTAACTTTCATATTTTATTTTCTGTCCTCGCAGGAAGGAGATGGAAAAAGGAGGATGTTAGGCCCGAGTCGCATTAATACAGAAAGAAATCACACGGCTGTTAGTGTGATTACACAACACGTCATGATTCAGGTACAGTTATGATTCTGTGTAACTTTTTCTTTATTTTTATCACGTGACAAAGGGCTGACAGGTCAGGCGCGACTCGCCGTGCATCAATCGCAGGTGAAGGACTAGAGCTAAATATAGGATCTGCGTAAAGATGCGCCACAACATAAATTTCTTGTATATAATAATTTTTATTAATTTAATAAATGAATTGATTTACATTTTGTTGTAAAGAAATTTAATGCAAATAGCAGCAGGTGAAAGGAGAAATAACAACTTTGTCTTTGTGTTCTTTGTGCTGAATGTAAATTGTTAACATTCAACATGTTTGACAACCTAGCTTACGATTGTAGGTTGCACGAACGTTTCACGAACGTTTCCATCAAGTAACAAAAACGTTAAAAATGTTATTTTGAACGTTCTATAAGGTTCAAAACATCCATTTAGACGTTGTTTTAACGTTACTGTTTGGTTATAAGAACGTTTTTTAATTCTGTAATTTTGATATACATTATATATAACGTTGCTACTGCAAAAACGTTTTTGATAACCTTAAAAGGACCTTTAGGTAACGTTAGCCAATGTTCTGGGAACATTTCCTGTTAGATGGGAACAGTTCACTGGATACCTTTACAATATCGATTTTTTTACTAATTCAAAGGAAGAAAAATGTTACTGTTAGGTTTGCAGCGATGCGTTTGGCAAACGAATATTCCAGAAATAAAACGAGCTTTCACGAGGTAAAATATAGCCCCGTACATGATTCATGAACGTGCCTTTATTTCCTGACTCGTTAGTGGCCTGTAAACTGATTGCTTCCCACGAGACCCCGGGCCCAGATCTGGAGAATAGCGAAAAACTTTTCATTAAAAATGCACAACGTGTTATTTATCAAATAATATATTTTGTGACGTTTTACTCGAGGACATGTAGTGTTTCTCAATAGATTATATGTTGTGCGTTATTCTTTCATTTTTTTTAAATATTTTAATAATCCATAAGCGAGCTTTTATTTCCCTATATTGTCTTAAACACACGCAAAATTTCAGTTACCAATTTCACTTTGCTTATATAAGTATACCAAATACGTGTGCTTAACTACGGTAACACACTTTTTTACTGTGTTTTTGTTACACAAGTTATATGAACTTACTTATATGAAAAAAACATTATGCATTAAAACATGCAACTAACTCAACACCAAATTTTAACTCTACCTCAACAGTAAATACATGTTGTTCATTAATATTGCTTACTACTTAAATGTGTAATAATAACCGTAAGGTCACCTTAAAATAATGTGTTGTTTTATGAAATGTGTTTAAGTACGCATGTAACAATATTACACATTTAACAGACTATTTATCTGTCAGTTCTTATTCATTACGTCTGCACAGTGTTTATCTGCGGATCCAGAAACAAAAACTCAAGCTTTTATTCTCTTTATATAAGTGTATTATAAACTGGAGGTGTAACAGGGAAGACGTGACAAAATAAAAATGTTGCAACATCCTTTATCCTCAAAAGAATGTACCATCCCTCGAAAACAACAGAGAAAACAATAGAACTGCTTTTATAAAATAAGGTAAACAAATCATTTGTATATTTGATCATATATCACGTGCTGTGTTTTTATTTTGAACGCTTAAAATTCACTTATGTACTATTTGGTACACTTAAAAAAGGTACTACACGATGCCATAGAAGAACCATTTGGCTGTATGATTTCATAAAGAACCTTTTAAATCCAGAACCTTATGTTTCACAAAAGGTTCTTAGTAGTGGAAAGGGGTTCTACAGACTATTGAAAGGTAAGAATGAAATGTTTTTAGGAACCTTTGACAATGGTTCTTTGGGGAACCACAAAATGGTTCTTCTGTGGCATCGCAAAGAAAAACCTTTTAAAAACCTTTATTTTTAGGAGTGTAACAAAAATATTGAAATTACAAAAACAAACAAAAACAAGCTTATCGGCACTTTGCTGATATGTAGAAGGTTACAGGGTTAATTCTAAATTTAAACTGTAGTGATTGTTTTCCTTATAGAACGCGCAAACACAAGTTGCGCTTCAAACGGGGGTCCTCACCAAAAGACCCTTCAGTTCCACAGTCAACAAGAGGCATCTTACCTTTAAGAGCGGTTGCGTTACTACAGAGGGCGGTACGGTGGCGACAGTGTGATGGAGGCTGGCCCTGCCTGGGGCGTGAGTTTACCCCAGCTAACTCCAAAACAGCGCAAGACAGGGGGCTAAAAAAGACCACAGACACGTATCCGCGTTCAAGGACGGGCATAAATACACTTCAGGTGCTTCTCGGTCACTTTTACTACGGAGATCTCTGCTGGATCTCCCTCACTGCGTTCCGCTCGGCGCTTCAGAATAGAAGATGCCCAGGCAGATCTTCTGCCCAGTGTTCGGCTCGTCTCTGTGGTTGGCACTGATTCTCCAGTCTCTCATCTCCTCCGCCGCTGCCTACAAGAGACCCGTGTCCGGAGGAAAAAGACAGAGCTTTCTGGAGAGGACCTTAATCTTACTGGACGTGAACACTCGGAGTCCGGTGAAGGTTCTGAATGACAATTTCCTATCGCTGCAACTGGATCCATCGATCATAAAGGATGGCTGGATCGACTTTTTGAGGTACGCCAGGTTTAACCAGCGGTTCGGATGCGTTTGGTGACGCTGTTGCGTTTGTTATTTTAGATCGCGCAGCAGTTAGAAGGTGTCTCGCAGTTAAATAACAACGTCCGTATTCTGTAACTGCCCAACACCTAATATTGATTTTGAATAGTAGCCTAAGTTGTCGATCTTCTCTTGAATACATAAGCTTGGAAAGCTTACTCAAACTTTGCCCTTATATATTAGTTTTATTTTCACTCACCAGCATACGCTGGAACTGTAAAAGGAACTTTGTGTGGTTCAGAAGATACCAATGAAAGTTACGTTATCATATGTAACGGTCATATAAATATGTGTATTTTGTATTCTGGCATATTGCTTGTATATTCTTCATTTAATTTTCGCGTAAAGTTACAAGCGGCTGTAATTGCACAAGTTGACGCGAAATGCGCAAAACCAGACATCTGTTTTATCCAGATGAAACTGGGTCGTGGTGTGAGAATCGCCCTTGGTATATATGGTAGGCTGTACTCGACATGCGAACATAGACTTCGTATTGTGCATCCCGCCTTATGGCATAAACGCTGAGCCTACGCTCCGATTTGAATGGTTGTGTTAATTTGCACACCAGGGCTTGACCTGGAAGTGAATTTGAGTGTTCCAGCCCCCAGAGGAGAAAAGACACAAAACCATACGCAGAACCGAAATGTAAGTGTCTCTTGTAGTCCCCACAGAGGTTGAATGTCTTTCGAAGTGACGATTAACCTCGATTTAATGATCGAATATCTATTTTTATAGCCAGGATGAGAAAGAAGCCTTAACAGTTCCTAAATGGCCCACCGCAATTGTAGCCCAAAATCTGCTGTCGTGGCTATTTGCCGTCGATTGTATTTGTAGTTTTACTGCCGTGCGCACGCAACGTTACGCAGATTTGTTGTGGGGTTTTGTGTGCTTCGTCTTTGCCCAGCATCACCTTCTTTCCCCCTTTGATTGAGAAGAAGAGCAGGACGGAATTAAGGCAGAATAACACATTTGCTTTACTACATTAACCTACCCACAAGTCAGATTCTTTATATTTTTCCACGTTAGTTCGTTTGGAAACAACCCTTGCTAGCATTTGTGATGTTTAGCTAATAATATCCACATACAATTCCATATAGGCTACGCGTAATGGCAATGCTAATACTGACAGGCAAAAATATTTAAATTATATAATAAAGTTGTGCAGTCATTATTACTGTAGTAGTTTTTGCATTATTAATGGGGGTTTATTCTGTGCTAAATAAATGGTCGACTATTGTTGTCATTTGTTTAGTGTACGTTTTACGCATTGCCAAAATAACGTGATATCACGTGCGTCTTGTTTATCTCTTTAAAATACGAATTAATATGGTGATTTGACAGTAAATGAGCGAATGCGTCAACACAGCGCATCCCTTAAATCTTATTTTGTTAAAATCAGTTCGGCCTGCCCAGCAAAACACAGACAGGCCGCGTTACAATGACAGTGGGTATACGTTGCTGTTTTCACAAAACATTTTGAAATAATTACAACCTTAGCATTTGAACCATTTCGTTTTATGTACGTATTATTTGCTTGTTTGCTTTTGTAGTTTCGGATGCGTGCGCGATTAATAGTCCTGTTTATTTGTGAGCTTTTTATGGCTTCTCTTTCATTATCTGATTATTTACTAAAGTACGTTATAAAGCAGCAGCCATTAGAAATGAGGAAACGACAAGACGAACCGTTGACTACATCTGTGTGTTGAATAATATGGTGCTGATTTGAGTTTTTTTCTGCGGCCTAAAACAGACTCATTAAACTAAATCCAATGGATTTTGGTTGCGCAGGGAGTTTTCGACAAGTTTTTAAAACGCATCGTTTAGACAAGCAGGTCACAGAGGACAAATGAAACATACTGAAGTGACGCCATTATAAATATTACACAGTATGTGTTTTTCCTCAAAATAGCGGGATTGTTTTTTTATCCGTTATTTAGTTAATTGTTTCATAAGTTAATTATACACACGTATCTAACATTACGGTTACAACATGTTACAACTTTATTTAGCAATTTAAAGCTTAATAAATAGTGGTTAAATAAATTTCTTAATAATACATTTATGCAATTTTTTGTCCATAGGAAAGTTCTAACCAACAAATGTCGTTTTTAAGGGTCAAATTACAGTAATGGTCAAATTACATTATATTACATTTGTGCGTTTGGCAGATGCCTTCATCCAAAGCAGCTTACAGCATTCCAGGTAAACATCTGAATCTCCTTTTCTCTGTATCTACAGCTCTAAGCGGTTGGTCACTCTGGCTCGTGGACTCTCTCCAGCTTACCTGAGGTTTGGGGGCAAACGGACTGATTTCCTTCAGTTTCATAATCTGAAGAACCTTGCAAAGTTTCGAGGGCCTGGACCGGATTATTACCTCAAAAACTATGAAGATGGTGAGGTTTGTTTTGGTGATTTTCAACTAGGCAGCTGTCTTACATACAGTATGCTGTTATTTCAGGTGAAAACAGTTTTTGTACATACTTCAGTTTGGTTATACAAAACGATAAACACATACACAAACCGGTTTACCGTGCCGTTTTACTGTATTAAAAAATGTCTCTATAATCAAAATAGTTGTACTTTATTCATTTAGTGCATGTGATTAAAAGTCTGCGAAATATCGTCCTAATCAGACCTCTTAAAATAAACATGAAACAGAGAAAATGAAGTTTGAATATGTAGTAAACACGAGCGCAATACAAACCACACGCGCAGTTTTTCTTTTGCTCTTGGAGTGTTGCAGTTTGTGTTCAGAGTATGACGCGAGCAGATACACACAAACTCCAGAAACATTTTTGCGGTTTCCTCGCAGACATCGTGCGCAGCGACTTCGCCCTGGACAAACAGAAGGGCTGCAGGCTGGCCAGTCACCCTGATATGATGCTGGAACTACAGCGCGAGAAAGCGGCCCAAGTGCAGCAGGTCCTGCTAAAAGAACAGCTTTCCAACATCTACAGCGACGTTACGATAACAGGTAGGAGATTACATCAACATGCAGATACTGAGCTCCGTCTGTGAAGCTTGGGGACAATGAAAATAGACATATAAATAATAAAACGCAGGTTTTTGCTTTGCGCACATTTACATTTAGGCATTCAGTGGATGCTTTTATTTAAAGAGACTTGCAAAGGGAGGAAAAAACAGTGAAGCGATATATCATGAGGAGGCAGAAACATTAAAGAAAGTGCTGTACAAAGTTACAGAATTACACATTTTTTTAGACCAATAGCAATAACATTGAATAACCAATAACAAATGTACTGATTGGTGCTGATTTAATAATGATGAGATGACAGTGGAGCCTTAAATAAAGATTATACACTCAGATTATCATAACCAGTGAGAATCTGCAGTCCTGGAGTAATTGTTATATTTTTGGTGATGGGATATTATAGCACGTGGAGCGCTAGGATGTTTCCTGGATATCTTGTGTTTGTGCTTCAATTTTACGTTCAAGCTGTTTTTTTATAGAACGATGTCCAAAATCTGCTTGGCTTGATGATGTGAACTGATCCGATCTGTCCTGTCTCGTCTGCTTTGTTTCTTTGTTTGGTTGCCATATGTGCCAAAGGTACGCCAACGAATGCGTGATGTCATCGTCGGAGCTTAATCCAGTCAAGGCAAAGATTTAAAATGATGAGAGATAGGACGGTCCAGTGCACAATCAGCCAAGCATGTGGTTTTATTGATCATTTTCAACAGCTGTGCTTTGCCTGTTTGTAAATCCAGTGTCCAATTTCAGACTCAGATTTTATACTTCCACGCACATAGATTATCATAAATGTTCAGATCATTTTTTGGGGAAATAATTGTTTGAAAGGCAGAACTCTCAGAGGGCTTGTCAGAGACCTTTGTAGTACCCAAAAGTGTCAGCTCAGGGATAAAGCGATGCTGAATGATGAATTAAACTAAAGGGGCGATAGAAACAACAGCTGACAATGATTTCAGAAAATGACACTTTGTAAAGGCTTTTGCTGCAGTTCCTCAGAGAGCAGAGCTGGACACGGAGTTATAGCACAGAGCTGTGCATGCAGTTGTGAGCGAAATGTCCATATGTTTGGTGTGCACATGTAGGAGGATACGTCAGTAAATATAGGTTGTTAAAATGTTGTTGCTTAGACGGAACGTTTCTGTTGTCAAGACGCAGTTGTTGTTAATTGAATTCCTCTTGTGCGCCCTTGAAACAGCTCAGACTCGACACCCTGCTGAAAACCATGAGGAGAGTTAAAAAACATTTGCGCTCTTTTCCTGACAGGCCTGCTACTTTTGCATAAACACCATTGTTCCTTTATTACAATCTATGCAGTAATCTCACTGTGCACTGAAATCAGACCGTCAGGTACGGCCAACCGCAGGGAATTTATTTGTTTAAAGCAGATTTACTGTGGAAAGATCGCACTGAATTTTGTGTGGGACTCCGTGTGAGTTCCAGAGCGGGTCACGCAGCACATTTTCCTCTTGTTATTGATATCGAAACGCTCTCGCTATCAGATTAGCATATCTACACAGGCGTTAGTTGAGTCTAGCTGTCAGACAGTCGAGAATGTGGTTCGTTCGTGTCACGTTGCCAAAACTCTTGCCAGCTCGGCTCCTCAAACTTTCACCCGTATTCCCCGAATATCTTCCGTTTTTGGACACGTCTGCATGTGCGCAGGGCAGCTGCAGTAGAAATTAAGGCTACACGCACCGGAGGTGGAACGGACTGTGGAAAGGAATCTCTTCCTCTCTCAGTGAATCTCAGCATGTAGCAAAGAGCCTGTCGTGTGCATGATTAAATGGTGAGAGTAAAGGGATCGGGGTGCAGAGGAGCAGACAGGCCTGTTAGCAATCAGGACGCCCCCTGCGCAGTCACTGGCAGGTGGCAGGGGAGTTTGTGGCCCCATCCATTTCCACTCCGCGCGGGTCGGCTTTGCTGACCCTTTCTCATTAGATCTATCTGTAATAGGCGCGAAAGCCCTCTGCCAGTTAAAACAAACAGTGGTGAGACAAGCCCAAGGTCATGCTAGCTTTCACCTCTACACTCGCTACAGTTTAGTCCAGTTTAGTTAAAGCAAACCATCTGAGACGTGTCGAGGTCGGGGCACTCGAAGCTCTCAAATTGCTGCACGTCCACCGTGAGCTTTACATTCTGTGTCGCCGCCTGCCGCTTGTGTTTCTCCTTCTTTAACTGCCAGAATCGAATCCTTATTTTGTCCTCTATCCTCCTTATTTTAACCATATGCTGTGACAGCTGAGTGATGCATTATTGATATAGTTTTTAAGGGGGACCAAAACATATTCCTAAACTTTTTTTTGTTATGTTTTAGTGTCAGGGAAAGTACTTAAACATTCTCAAAACAAGAAATTTCAAGGCAAAACTTTGTAAGAAATATATATATATATATATGAAAACCTTTTTTTTTTACTATAACATGAGTCATATCTATTTTACTTCTCGGTAAATGTATCCCGCATTAGCGAGGTTAAGATATTATTACTGGAAAGCAAGACAAAAATGATAATTCTGAATTGTTTTCTGCAGTAGACTGATGGAAGGCTTTATAAGCGATATTGCATGACTTGCTACTGGACATTGTAACAGAATTGTATTTCAGCAGTTAGTTTTTTCATGCAGTCATTACCGCAATACAGATGCATATATCATTCAGTACAGAAGACATTTAATATAATAAATATCCACGGTACACATTTCTAAAAGACTCATGCGTTGTTGTTTCTGGAAATTTCTCTGATATGTAGCCGTATGTGGCGAAGGTGATTTCTATCGTTCTCCGCGTGCTCTGAGGTCACTGCACTGTCTCAGTTCTGTCTGCAGTCGTGAAGTCGTCCAGCTAACAGGAAACATTCCGGCAATGTTGTCTAATGTTCTCTAAAAGTTCTCTCAACTTATATATCAAAAACGTTATTCTTAAATAGGAACGTTTTAAAAATGTTACAGAATAATAATAATAATGTTAATGCAGTGTCTAAAAATCTGGACATTTTAAGCATTCGTAGAACTTTTAAAATAACATTTTTAATGTTTTTGTTACTTAATGGAAACATTAGGGTAACGTTATAACAACCTAAAATTGGTAGCTGGTTTTCTGTACTCCTAAGAAAGCGGTCGTGCTGTTCTCGTGCTTATGTTTTCTTGTATTCTCATGATTTGTTTTCGCCTTCGGCTAATTACGGTTCTCCTCCAGCTGTAGCTACTGTACATCCACTTCAGAAGATGCAGCCTAAATCCCTCTGCGTCGTGTTAGCGTGTTTAAGCCCAGAAACGCAACGTTGTATGTTAAAATGCTTGCTATATTCAAAGCTATTTCCTGCCTTACTGCTCTAAGACAAATGACAGGAAATTGTCCAGTGAGGGCAGTTTGGGTATTAACTGATGGTTAGCCTTTAGCCTCTCATTTTCCACAGAACTGACTGCATGAGTTTGTAGTTCTCAAAATAGTGAAAACGCTGTTAAAATAGGCTTGATATTACGAGTATCTTTTAATGTTAAAATACTTTCTCCGTGAAAAAATATAAGTATGCAGAAAAAAAAGGCATTCATAGGTTGGATAGCATAAACGCTCTGTGCTACTAGCAAAACATTTCTGTTTGTTTGAGTATCTCGAACAGCCGACACAGCAACAGTGACCCGATTAATGTTATGCGTTTAGGGCGGGATTATTTTTTTGGTCCAGCCAATGGCAGATGTGGGGAGTGTTCAGGGAAACTAGCTGAACAGCCAGATTATTTTTGCAATTCTGTTTGATTACACTAGTGATACAGAAATGATTTTTTTTTTGTTTCGAGAAGCAGGGGTTGGGCTCTGGACCAGATGGTGGCTGAATATGGTGCTATCGTGAGGTTTCATGACATTATGGGCTTCCCCGTTATTTCGTAACTTTGTTAATGTAGGTGACATGTTCTGTGTTACTTTGACAAGGTTCTGAATTTTCTTTTAGGCTCCTAAAGCCAATTTTTTACCCCGTTCGTTGCAGAGTCGGGGGGTTATTTTACTGAAACAATTGCTTGAGTATTTTGATGAAAACTGCATGGCAGAATTTCATTTGCTAGTCATCAAATGGTCTTTCTGCAGTCGTTTCTCCTCTTGTCAGGATGTGCTTAAATTGACTCAAAGGGTTTGGAGTCTTTTCCCCTCCCCCAGCAGCAGGGAAAACACACATGTGTGCACTCAAAACACAGTAAGCGCACGTAGAAGAGTGTGCTAATGATGGATCCGGGGCTCTGACACATGTTTCGGTCTGTGAAAGAGCACCGCTAATTTTTCTCCCCTATCTCTGAGACATTAAGCAGATCAAGACCGCTTCGGTCCTCTGTGCTGCGCAGCGCGCCTACACGTCGACTTCCTTGTGCCTTTCATTCGCAAATCGCATGCACGTTTCCCAGAAGAACTGAGATGGAAATATCTGATGTTGCCGTCTATGTTAACAGCCATTTTTTCAGAGTAAACACAGTGACTCTGCACCAAAACCTGCTGTGATGGCTTGCCGAGACTCTGTTCTCACTGGATTTGAGAAATAAAACTCTTCTGTTTCTCCACATGAATTTTTGAACAAACTGTTGCATCAAAGCTGTGATCCGAAACTTTTACCTCTTTGTCGCCGATCACCGTTGGGTGAAAGAGGAGAGAGAGAAATGCTGGTGGATTTGAGTCTTCATAATCTCGTATCAGAATGAGGACTGATAAATCAGAACTATAAATAAATGAGATGCTAATATGTGTAACAGAATGTTTCCATCGCTGCCGGGTGATACTCAAGGCTGAACTCTTTTTAAAGAGCATAAAACCACAACTGCACTGGAAAAATAAAACGGGCCACAGCGGAAGGTTATGAAGAGCCAATGGGCCATAGACATCTCGTAAAAGGAAACTGTCGGTCTTCGTTATTTACTTTGTCATTCGAATTTGCCAAATGAAGTGATAAACTAGCCTTTAAATGATTTTACGAGCAGAGACATGGCTAATAGGAGCGTATTTACAATTCGCAAAATAATGAAAATAAACTGTGACTGATCGTTAAAAGAAAACACATTTTTACGATAATTGGAAAGAGCTGAATTTCTCGATTGGATACACAAACTTAATCTAATACTGATATTAGCGTGAAAAGGGGTGTATTGAAAATGGAGCAACACATCTGGGCTGTGATTCTCAAAGGCATCGCGAGCACGAAGCGCGTTAAAGAAACGATCACAGTGTATAATCACATTAGAAGCAGCAGTTTCACGTGAGCGTCATAACTTAGAGACGTTCGTTACTCCCCCTTGTGTCATTTTAAACCCGTTGACGTTCTTCCTGCTGTTAATAATTACACAATATTACAGGAATGTTGACAATAGTAGTTGTAGTTTCTCTTGACAGTGAAAGTGGATTGAGGTCGTATTTCTTTGAACATCTCTTAACATTTAAACATAAGTGTATGTAAATGTAACTATAAAACACAAAACTATGTTTCTTTCATTTATTGTTTAGTAGTTACATTTATGCATTTGGCAGACGGTTTATTCAAAGCACTTTGGCATTTAGGTACCAGTATTAGTTATATTTAAGTTAAACAGGTTAAGCTCATAGCCTCTTCAAACTCACCTGACGTTTGTTATGGATTAGTTAGTTATTATGGATTAGTATGTAGAGGCTGTAACAGCTATAAACCATTAAAATAACTTTTAAGTCGTTTTTTACACTTTGATCGCATCTTTGCATTGAATTCATCTGATTTTTCTAAAGGATCTTTGTAATGCTCATGATAAATGAATGATGACGCTGTTTGTTTAAAATAAAATATAAGATAACCCTCATGTGACATCAGCATGGATGGAGAATATCATTCTATTGCATTCCTGTTTTGTGAAACATGAGGCGAGCCAAGAGGTTACGGTTTCATTTTTAGTTTGGAGGTTCTGTGTGTCTGCAGTGGCAGCCAATTTGTGATCCAGGAATGTTTGGTGGGAACCAAGCGAACCTCCTTCTACACTTCTGCCTCCAGCAGTTCTCTTCAGCTTTAAAAACGAGCAAAATTAAAGGTGACAAGATACATTAATCTACATCTCCTTAGTGCTTTTGCCATGTCACACACATTGGAGTTATCTGGCTGATCTCACCGTGCAACACAAGATACCGAATAATAATCCAACATAATCCTTCCAGAGGAATTCGCTTCCCTGCGATTGATCAACCCATTCGGAAGCTTTTTGTCTGTGAAATTGCCTTTTCATTAGATGCATTCATTTGATAGTGATCTTTATGTGAGTCATCAGAATAGTTTATTGTGCATGAGAACTGCATCATACCAGCTGTGGATAGTTGAATACCACCCTTTCATAAACAAGTGCTGACACGACCAAACCCATTACAAATTAATAAAGAATTTAATTGCGCACGTCGGCGATCTTCTTTAAACCACCATAAAATTACAGAATCTCACCGGACGTCATTCATGTAACACGAGCGGAACAGATTTGTAAGTCATTTGTAAAACCATTTTTGCGTAAATTTGCTGAAAGTCTGAGAACACTTTGAAAATCTGGGATTTAAAATCAAATTTAAACCAGGAAATAAAAGGGAGTTTAGGAACCAGGAATGTGGGTTAAGATTTAAAACAATTGACAACAAAATGTTTTGACAAAATAATAAAAGTATTTAAGACTGTGCCCAATTTTAGGAACACTAATCAAACAAGCACATTTTAGACACCGACAATGTTAACTAACTAATTTGTACAAAAAGGCATTCAAGCAAAAGAGGGTCGTACCAAATACTAGTAAAATAATCAAATACATTTAAAAACATAAAATACATATAAACATTTAACATGGAATGTTGTTGTTTTTCAGTTCTGTTCTACTTTCTGCCTCAATTATTTTGCATTATATTGTTATGGAAATGTGTTGTTTTTTAAAAGGTAATGTAGGAGACCTTTCACAAGTGGTCTCAGACGTTCAGACCACAGAAATCTAAGTCTTCACTTCCTGTTTACATCCAGCTTTAATTTTTGCGAATGGTCTTGTGCTCTCCGGAACGGAGTCTTCAGTTCCTCTGTCAAAACATGCGTCCTTCATTACCAGCGGACGTGTAGCATTTCCCTAATTTGGCTGTTAAGCTGTCAGTAGATATTCACGAGCTTTCCCCAGAGCAGGATTAGATTCACGTCTTTTTAAGGAATTAGCGCTGTTGGAGATTTTGTTAATAGCCAACATCACAGGCACTGAAGGAAGCCATTGTTGTGGCAGCTTGGCGTTATGAGGTGAGGGCTGGTTATATATTACCGTGGTGATTTCACCTGGCAGCTTCACGGCCCGCAGCCTGCTTGGACATTGATTTAACTAGTTTTAATGTTCCAAAACCCATCTGGCTTTACCACAAATTTGCCCTTCGTGTTGAACTTTCTCTAGTAGAATTACGTGTGCATTAACGTCTATTGTTGTAGGCGGTTTGGCTTGTTAAAAGACCCATTTCGGTGAGATACTGTAACTGCTTAAAGTTTTACAAGCTTAACAGTGATGTGTGACATTAAAATACCTTCTCTCATCCCAACTGATATTCCAGTTATACACAAACGACTTTCAGTTAGTGTTAGTAAGCCATTTGTAGTTTGATTTTAACAGGAACTCTGTAAAACATGTGGCACTATGAAAATATTGCTTTGTTTGTTTAAGCATCCTGACCAGCCCAACCCTACAGAATTGCCTCAACCAATAACGTAAGTTTGAGGGCAGGACTGTCTGTTTGTTTGACCAGTAGCTGGCAAGGGGAGTGGTCGGGAAGACTTTTGGAAAACGTTTACTGTTCGGAATCTAAGTAAATATAAGTTGATCAAATACAGAGTGAATGACAGTGAATGACAGTCTGTTGTTTTCATGATCACAGGCTTTTGGCTTTTCATCTCATGTTCTGTGATGAGTTGAGACACAGGAGATATTTGTGGCTCAGGAACGTCTTGTCTGATCAATTCTCTCTCGCTCCAAAGTGTATTGGGTTTCTCTCTTCTTCTGGAATATTTTGTAAACGCACAGCTGTTGATCTCTTCCCTGGGTTCCTCAGGATGAACAGAGACACCCAGCTCAGTGGGCCTTCTGTGGGAATTTATTAAAATGGCCCAGAGATATGTGAATTATGTGGAGAGGTAGTCAGAAACGGACCACCTGTGATGAAGGTATTATTCATTTTTATTGTATTTGTCAGTAGTTGCTCTTGTTCTGCAACACCTGTCAGTGATCATTAATCATTCGAACCCTTCCCGCTGAGGTCATTCTGTTTTGAAATTTTTATAGATGTGATCTTTTGGGTTCAAGATTTATACTGAGGCCCAGGCCACGATCTCAACTCAACTGCGCAACCACAGCAGTCAGAAAAATGTGTTTAAAATCAAGCCAAACTAACAAACAATTGGAACGCAAGACTTTGACAGTTTGTGTGTTTTTTGTGTGCAGTGTCTGTAAATGGGCAGTTTGTGTCGCATATGAAGCTAAGACTATGCTTATCTTAGAGGCAGGGTAGGTGATTTTTTTTCTAGAAACATTTTTTGTTACGCTGGATGAAAGTCTCTTCACATCCTGAGAGCGTTCACTACGTGACCTAAATGTATTTATAGAAACGTATGTATTTTCTGTGGAAGGCACAGAATCATAAAATGTTCATCCAATCATTGCATGTGGACCAAGTGCAATGAGAGGATGTCCTACTTGCCTGTCAAACGATGTATGCGTTCATGTGTTGGAGGCGTGGCTTTGAAGGGGGGGTGGGATCGTATGCGTTCAAAGCTAGCTTTCTATGTCTAGCCTCTCTGTAATTGCCTACTTTACCTTTAAAAGGCTGACAGTAGTGGCCAAAGGCAAAAGAACTCGTAACAATTCCTACAGGAAGGTGTTCCTGCAACGTTTTGCACTTTAACACCGTTTGTCATTTCTCTGAGGGTGTGACGGAAGTTAATGTTTGGAAATCTAGTGTCTGCTTTGCAGAACAGACAAACAAGCTTTTAGTTTTGTTTCTTTCTTAAAAACTCTATTGGATTCTATTTTTAGTTAAAAGAGAAAGAAGAATTACATTCGTTCCCGTCTCCAATATCTCTCATTCCTGCCCTGCTATTTGTTTATTTGTAAATCCAGGGAATTTGCCAGAAGCCTGAATATTGACATGTGGAATGCAGAACTATTGTTGCGCAGACTGTAACCATACAAACAGAGCCGTGTGTGTATGTGTGTGTGTGTGCTGTTCTCGAACAGTATGCATATGTTTATATCATGTTGTGAGTAAAGTATAAACAACAAATTATTGCTCAAAACCTTTTAACCGCAGCGCCGTGAACTTATTTAATTAAATTTAGTGCATTTAGTAATTTTTGTCACAGGCAGATGTACATGCATACGTTATATTTTTCTTCATATGTATTTATTGTTGTAGTTTTGTACGGTCTTTAAAGTGTAAAAGTTGTACTCACCAATATTAGACGCATTAACAGCATCTAACACGTTAACCCTTTTATGTATAAAGTTAAACGTAACTGATTTCATCTATTGTAAATCCACATGTCACATAAAACTACTCGTCATTACTAATGAGATAACATTGGTGAGTGCGATAAGTTACAAATGACAATGCTAAAAATGTTTAGTTGTGAACGACCTTGTGCATATGCAATGAAACTGAATGCGCTAGAAAACAAAAACGTATTTAAAGACAACGACAGACTCGAATCACATGCTGTGATGGTCGGATGGTTATATGCAGGTCCACACTGAATCTGGGCCGGCAGGGCTCCACAGAGATTCCAGCTGTAAGTTGGACACACCATCTTCCCCTTGTATCTTCCTTTATTAAATATTTTGGCTATGCTAATAATGCTTTTAACTGTCAACACGAGTGTAGTATTCTCATCTCACTTTAACAGTTTGACTGTTTAAATTCATTACCCACAATCCCACAGATTGCCTGCCAAAATGTGAATATTCCACGTGGGCCTGGTTGTGTATTTCATTTCAAAGACGACTGTTAAAAAGTTGTGAAAATCTGTCAGGTTTCAAATTAAACTGAGCTGAATGGAGAAAAAACATGCTGATATATTTCAGCGGTACCGAGGCCTCTGTGCACCTCACATTCAGTACGTTCTGATGGAACCGTGTGTAAAGAAATGTTCGGCAAGGAATTTTATGAGTCCATAAACAAGTAATGAAATTTGCTCTGGTCTGGGGAACACAGGCAGGAAAAGTTAAAATTGAGTTTTCTGTGGCATGTTCCAGGGTTCCAAACTCCATTTAAGTGGAGACTGGAGTGGTTTTAAATGGCCCCCAGTCAAAAGGAACTAACCCAAAGCCTTTTTTTTTACCAACTCTAACTTGAGTGACAAGATCTGACGGATTTAAGCAAAGGCAGATGGAAGGTGCTGCTAACAGGGCACAACATAAGACCAGAGCAATATGTCTGTTGTGCTTCTGCCCCAGAAGCCTAATGTTATTGACACAATTAGCAATTAGCAGGTGCTCTCAGTGATGATTGTTTTTAGCATTGTCAATTATTATCAATGTTGCCTCACTAGTAATCGCCAGTATTCTGTGAAGTGTGAACCTGAATGTTTTTAAATTTACAGGGCTGACCAGTCGCCAGAGGATTTGTAAAGATTTGGCTGTAAAGAAGGTTGTAAGAACATTTCCCTAACATTCCCATTAAACAATAAAAAAGACGTTAAAACGTTACTTTGAAAGTTCTAGGAACGTTCAAAACATGCAGTTTTTAGATGTTGTAATAACGTTATTGTTTGGTTATATAATCGGTATTCAAACTTTATACATTCTGTAACATTTTTAAAATGTTCCACTAAAATCTTCTACTTTTTTATCTACTTCAAAATCTATCAACTTTAAAATCTACTAATGTTACTGCAAGAACGCAAGTTTTTGATAACTACAGATCTTTAGAGAACAAAACGGTCTCCTCACTTTACCCTGACTCAAATCTTAAAATAATGATTTATGATTTAAACTGTTGGGTCCAATTTTCTGGGAATTGTCAGTTCGACTTCAATATACGTAATGAAAAGTACATAAAGTAACCTGCAATTTTATGTTCCAAACAGAGATGGCGACAGAGGCAAAATTTGCACATTGCAGCTTTGACCGTATTGATGAAGAGTAATAGAGCAGTCGAAGTGATCTATGAGAGGAACGAGTTGTTGAGAAATTGTGGCAGATGGTCTGAGAAGCTTATGTCTGTTTCAGCCTCCGACGTGTTTGACTGGAGTAAGTGTGATCTGTCTATTTGAGAATTTACAGTCAAAGTCTGGGCGTGCAATGAGAACCCAAGACTAATGTTTTGATGGCTTGTGTCTTTGGAAGGTATTTATTGAGGTGAATGTTTGGAAAAATGCTCCGTTCTTTTCATAGAGCATCTGGTGAAAACATGTGACGCAGTACTGAAGTCAATTCCAGGGCTGTCAGACACTGTTACTGGAGAGATCTAACTGCTCTATGTGTCTGCACCTTTTGACAGAGAATCTGGGCCAATGAAACGCTGTCCTCGTCTCTGACAGCAAATCTGAGCCAATGAAACGCTGTCCTTGTCTCTGACAGAGAATCTGGGCCAATGAAACGCTGTCCTCATCTCATGCCATCGCGATAATTTCAGTCATTATGGTAACTCATCATTTGGATGTGTCTGCAGGACATGGAAGAACAATTCTAGAAAATTGGTGCCGCGTTTGATAACTGCAGCGTGTGGTTTTGTTTTCTTGGATGCTGATTTTGGTGTCTGGACTTGAGTTTGATTACTGATGCTGTAGAAGATCAACTGGTTAAACATGATCATTATGTTTAAATGTTGAAAATGTTACACTAATTCGTTATACATTGTCATTTTTAAACTTTTTTTTACAATAGAATATGATGGAATGGTTTAATAAATTTTTTAAAATGGTTTCATCATGATAATTCTGATCGATTTATAACTTTGACAACTCCCCAGAAGGCGTACATAACTCAAAACTTATGAAATATTGTTTCTACTTATTTTGCCTTTGTTTGATCTATAGTAAATTCTGTAATGAGCGCTTTTATCAAATCGGTGTCTGGCAGCGCATTTATAATCCTCTAGCAACCAGACGATGTTGATATGGAACATATGCATCAGGGTCATCTCACGCGGCTACATACACTGTTATGTAAACAGGCATCCCCACCTCGAGAAGTTTTTTTGGCGCTGAAATGATACGTTCTTGAATGGCACAGTGTTAATCCCATAGAGCATTTGTTCTGAATCCAGACTGCTGTTTCCAATTATTTCTTGCCATCAGGGGAATGTTGTGTCCTTCATGCTTTGTGTCTCGGCTGAGCTCCCTCTGCTCATCTTCTCCCTGCCTGAGGTTTCTGTTTTTTTTTTGAGGACTGGGCAGGCGAACTGGACAGATGTTTTTTTTTCCCCTTAAATTTATACACTCCCACATCGTTACAAGCCCTTACGTTTCCAGACAGAGGAATGATTTACCGCCAAAAGACGATTAATGCAACAGCCTGTCACTCTGAGCTGACAAACAAAAGCAAACATGTCACAAGGTCCTTTTTTGTGCGAGTGGCTCGCGTGTAAACCGAGCCATTTCCGTGTCTCCGGTGCATCTGAAACGTGGTGAAGCTGCAGTCGCTGCCCGAGCTGGTGTGTGTTTACTCATTGGTCATTTCTGTGACGGATGGGCCGCGCTGGTTCTGTTGTGTGAGGCGGGACATCCTTTGAAGAGCTGCTGTAAAACAGCCCAAGGGTTTAGAGTGAACCCTCGCCCGTCTTCTGTGTGCTAACTCTTTAAACTGATCACGGTGTAATTACAGCATTAGTTGGTGATGAAGGTTTGGGTGGATAATTCCGGCAGGTATGTGAAGGACTTGCTCATCCCCCTGTAATGTGAGGAACGTGGCCAGTAGAAGATGGTTTGGCACACAGCTGGCTGGCCTGATAAAAATGTTTTGTAGTGTTACTGTTGGCTGTTGCCTCGACTTGATGAATGAACAATTGTAATACCAAATTGGAATAATACCAAGGGATAATTCACATGAAAAATGTAATTAAATTGCTGTTAATTTACTCTCAGGCCATCTAAGGTGTAGGTGACTTTTTATTCTTTTGTAGAACAGTAAAGACGATTTTTAGCTGAAACTGTGGCGTTTATCTCGCATAGCCAGACCGTCAAACTGATGGCAGAAAGTCTGGACCTCATCGCAGCTCTTGATTGGCCAAGGACCGTTCAAGAGGACATTTTACTGACATGTAAAGCAGCCAGTTACAATTGACAATTGACCGTTAAAGAAAGCGACACACTTCTCCGGACATCTTGTAGAATTCAACCCATCAGATGACAGCTTGGAAATCGTTTCAAGTTCCATACGTATCAGATGTTCATCCGGAGATATGATTCATAAAAAAGTCTGTGGGTTTAGTGTCTTGAGTGAGTAAAAACGCAGGAACAGGCAACACAAAATGAATCCCTACGGCTCCTGATGATACATTGAGGTCTTATAAAGCGAAACAATTGGTCTGTGGAAAACACTGAACGTTATGTTTTCTTTTAGTTCGTAATATTTTCCTTTGTCAAATGTCACATCCTCATGTCATCCTCTGATTGATTAAAGAGCAGACATATTGTAGAAACGGTTATCTTCTGTGATCTGTGGAGTTTTCCAAAGACATCACTGTGAAAACCTTAGACTGATCTTCTGCTTTCGGATGATGACATATTTGGAATGCTAATTAATGAAACCGGAATAAAGCTGCATGCATTTATGTTGGCCGGATCATTTGAGATGAGCGCACATGAACAAATTATTTCCTTTCATTTTTGTGTCACAATATTGCTTTTCATTAGTAATCTTTGATGGACATGTTTGTAGTCTCGTGGTCAGCTTTGCCCCCACAAGTGGTTTTGGTTTGAATTTGGATCTCATGTAAGACGTTTTTAAAGCGGTTGATGTAATTTGGCACTCGCGCTTGTCTTTGACTTCATCAAACGTTGCTCCAATCAGCCCAGAGCTCACGACTGTTGACACTAGCGAGAAACCAAAGTCCAGCAGTGTGGGATGTGCATAAGGCAGCCTCACAGGGGAAGATTAATTAGTGTACACAAATGTGTGTGGATGTTTATATACCGGAGTGTGTTCTGAGATGTTAACATATCAGTCAGCGCTTGGTCTCCCTCACTGCCAGCCACATGGCTGTGCAAATGTACACATACACGCACAGACATGTATATACACACATGCATTGACTGTATGCATGCATGCATGCATGAATGCATATGCTCGTTCGCAAATGCAGCCATGTTGTATGCTCGCGTCTTCCATGCATATGCAGCATCGTTTATTCACGTGCTTGCAACAATAAAAAAATTAATTGTCTATAAAAACACAGATGTAAAATACATATATAAAGGGCTAATGCACACATGCAGCCGTAGTGAATTGAAAACAGGTGTCTTCATAGTTTGCATTCTTCGCAAACGCAATGGTGGTTTGACCCGAGAGCTTTCTAGCGTGTATTGAGCCCTATCGCACCAGGTTCCACCGTAATTCTGTATTTATAAACACAAGAGCGCTCGGCTTTGTGTGACATGCGCCGTGTACTGCAGACTACCACAGGCATTGCCAAACTATTGAAACCATATTTTCGCCTCTTCTCCTGGCACTTATTTTAAACGGGACCCCTCAGGTTAATGAGTCCGAAATGAGTCGAGACCCCTGAGTCTCCGAGACTTATTCGTAACTGAGGGGAGAACAGCAGGCACTGCTGCGAGTGAAAAATTGCATGGAAAGTGAGATTAGAAGCCATTCATTACGATTTAACAGGATATTACTTGTTGTTTAATGTTTTAGTCATTTAGTCCAACAGTGATCTGAACGGGGGGTTACAGGGGCCGCTGTTGTAATGGTTTAAAAGTGTACGGCTACGAAAACGAGCTCTAACTAATGCACACTGGGACATGTTGTTTTCTCTTGCTAGAAATAAGTGTTGAAAGAGGCTCGGAATGGTATCCGCTCTCTTCAGAAACAGAGGATTTTGCCGGCATCTGTTGTCATTAGTCATAATTAGCTGTGGTTATTTTTTCTCCGCAATTGAACAATTACTTCACATGAAATTGCTTTAAAGACAGCTGGGAATTAAAACAGGCTAAATCACAGCCGTACCTTTCTCTGACTGGACGGCTTGCGTTCACAATCAGTGTAAGAGCGTGGCTTTTAACATGCCACGGGAAACGCATGATAATAATAATTGTAACTAGATTTGTACATTTTATATGTTCGGAATGGCGATTTGGCCATTTTTGGGTGGTTGCTAGGGTGTTCCAGCCTGTTGTTAGGTGCTTGCTCACTGGCCAAGGTCAAGAAAGTTCACCTCAAGTCTATGCGATTTTCTGGAACCCAGAAGTGTGATATTGTCCACTGAACAAAATCGTAGAATTGATATGTTAGAAACATACTGTTTATTCACAATAGCCTGTATGATGTCACTCATGCCCAGAGCACAAAAGATGCAAGCCGAGTGTAAAGTTTATCACAAGAGTTTCTTGTAATTATTTTCTGAAAATAATATTTGTCTTATTGTAGTTCCTTTAGTACTGTATCAGGTGCCTAGATCACAGGTGCAGATGCAGTAAAGCAGATCACGGTAATCAGCTGCTGATTAAACTAATCGTTTTTGTTATTTGTTTTACGTAGCTCGGACTAACTTTCGTACAAAATAGCCCAGTTATTTTTATGTTGAAAACACGCAGGATTTTACGTTGTGCTGTCGTTGGTCAGGTTTTCATTGGCTACTGTACAGTCAAAATCCACATTACTAAAAGTTCTCTGTAGCCAGAACAGTAGTTTGGCATTCGTAACTCTTTTCGTTACGCGGCGCACAAATGACGATTTCGCCACGTTGCTTTCATCAGTCACTTGGCGCCTCTCACTTTAAAACCAGATTCGTCATTTTCTCTCAAGTGTACGTTTTCTTTGTTTAGATAAAATATGGGCCAGAATGACTTCCCCACTGTCCTTTTGATATGAACGCTGAAGATTACATCCCTGGTAATTAATGTAATTGCGTCTCATGTAATGGGGTTCTTGGAGAGGGGCTCGCGTGCAATTACAATTGATTACACGGTATGAGGAATGCGTACGACGTGTACATGTGGCGTATGATTATGAGGTCCAGCCCTTTTATTTTTTCAAATGCATTTTAACAAATAAATCTGCTTTTACTTTGAAGGCGGGCCCATGTATAGTTTGCCTTCCAACGTGTGGTGCAGCGTTTAACATGTGCACAGTTCTGGTATACGACTGGAAATTATGGTATGTAAACAGAACTTTTCTACCTTGCTCAAACGTCATGAAAACAACGTCTGTGTGTCTTATGGAAATGGATCGGGAGATGTTTTCCTGGTAGGGAAGTGCTTTGAACTCTGTTTTGGAATTCGGGGGAACATGTTCCGATGGATGCTGTAGGTAATCACGTGTCATAAATGGAAGTAAGCTGGCTCAGAAATGGGCCGTAGCGCTCTGGTGCAGTCCAGCTTGTTATGGGAGTCTTATGTCTGTGATCAGATAGCTAGCCTGACAATATCCAGACCTCTCTCTGTTTCCATTACACGGGGAGAGGAGGAATCCAGAACTTCGGCTCTGCTCTTTGGGTTCTCCGGCTGCTGAACTTCACAGGAGTTCACACGGTCTACGCCGAGAGAGATCAAAAGACGCCAATTTTGTTAATACATCCATGCATTCATACTCGAACTTGTTACATTATCCAGACGTATTGGGATGTTTTTTTAAGCTTTGGGGAGTTTTGGGATTCGCATAATACACACTTGCTCACCATAAACGAAATACTATTTCATGTAACCGACTTTACAAGATAGCAAAAAAAGCTCTTTAAAGTTACAGCGGCACATTTTTTGATTATTTTAAGTCCAGCAGTGTTTTCAAACGCAATGCTTGTATCAGGTGTGGTCTTGCAGTAGTGACTGTCTGTGCGAGTAAATATGTGACGTTAACAGCGTACATTCTAATTTACCGTGCGATACGAATGAATTACAGGAGACAAGCTAGCCTGTGAGAGAAACATCGGGCCTTTCCAAAATCAACAACATTATTTTCCAATACTTCCAGAGTCTTTGGCTTTTTGACACACGGTTTTGTAATTTGTCATTATTTAGTTCTACCCCTGATATGGAGAGTAAGAGAGAGAGAGAGAGAGAGAGAGAGAGATGGAGTAAAGGAGAAGAGCAGGAGGAGTATTTCTCTCTGGAAATACTTCTGAGTTCCCTGTTGTTTTTTTGTCTGTTTTGAGCTCTAGGGAGTGTTTGGCTCAGAACACTGCCTGTTCACTAATTACCTTATTACTGTAACTGCAGCATGGAACTGATCAGACTAGCTGCTTTTAGGAAAACTAGCTGGTCTATCACTGAGAATTACTGCTTAGAGAAACTACTGTTGCACAGGAGGAGCTGTGTGTGAGAACTGTGAGACACATGTTGAAGATATGTTTGTATCACTTTTTTTAAAATATATTTGCATAAATATTATATTATGATAGTTGTCACATGGGCTGTGTCCAGCTAACACTTTTCGTAATGTTTAAATAACAAAAACATTCAAAATGAATCTTTGAGGAACATTCAAAATGTTTTGGTTTTATACATGGTATTAACGTTATTGCTTGGTTATAAGAACATTATTTAAATGTTTTTAAAACATTCCACTAACTACATGGTTTTGATATTTATTAAATATAATGTTAGGAAAGCATTCTACTAATGTTACTCTAAGAACTTTTCGATAGCTTTGAAAAAACTTTGAGAGGACCTTAGCAATGTTCTGAGAACGTTTCTTGTTAACTGGGTATCTCAGTAGCTATATGGTCAAAACTCCAGTTAGACAAACGTGGGTTTTGTATGTTGGTTTTAAAACCTTCTGCAAAAATGTCAGGGTATTTTTTTTTTGGGTCATGTTGCCTTGAATGTGATTTAAATGCATATGATTTAATATTTTTATGGTAGGTTCTACATTTTTGGCTGTTTTATTAACTATTTATTTCATTTTGTATTGCTTAATTTGTTACAATTTAAAGGTTCTTGAAAAGTTTGTAATAGGCCACATAATGGCAGAGTTCCATTGTAAGAACTTGCCCCAGAATGTCAATAAACTGACATGTGTGTTCAGTAAACCGAATCTTTTTACCTGGGCAACAATGGCGCAAATTTCAGTCGATTTTAAGAAATGTGAATATATAGAATCTGACATTCAAATATAAATCCAGCCTGAGAAATATTCACTGGACTAAAAAGTGACAACTAGCCTCACTCTCTCCCTACATCTAAAAAACATTCCGTGTATGAACTTACCAACCTCGGATGCCTGGCACATTGAGCATGAACCCCGCGCCGCTTTACTCGAACCCGAGTCCGATGAGAGAGAGTTTCTGGGTTACCTGAGAAATGGTGGAACATCTGGATTTCTTTCCCCTTCTGCCCTGACAACACAGAGCTGCTTTCCATCCACCTGTCTTTGATATACAGCTCTGTTTTAATCACCTCACTGTGCTAAAGGCTGTAGAACGGGCAGAACTCCCACAGCACTCTGACTGGTGTAACTCACAGCGTGAGAAAAAACTCGCAAGTCAGCGTTGTTAAGTATGGCATGCTTACTGTATAAAATAATTTTGACTGTAGTAAACAAGTCTATATAACTGCGTTTGTTTGATGTGTTAAAATAAGAGTGATGAGGGATTCGTGTGACGGCTTGTGACCTTGGCCTCATTATTGTAATATTTTATTTGGAACGTTTCCCCGCTGCGTTAAAGTGCTGATTTAAAAGAGCTGCTTTTAAAGCTTGGTACAAGTAAATTGTGTGTTGGATCTTTTTACGAGACTTTGCAGGATTTTGATTAGAATGCTTATATGAGGTGTATAAGAAACCGTAACTTATTGTACGTGGTGAAATTAGTTACAATGTGATGAAAGCTATAAAGATGCCAACACAATATACTGAAGTTTACGTCTTGTTCTGCATCTGACAGTTAATCTGCTTGTTTGCTGAATTTCTGCCCATTTTATAATCACCTTAACACAGCATGCATGTGATTTTTTGATAAAAAAGAGTTGGGAATTTTTAACAGGAAAACCAGGATTGGACTAGACTATGATGTTCGCGACTTATATCTAGTCCCATCAAAATTTTTGGCCTTTTTTT